>PVKP010000441.1:0-199519 GCA_004027715.1 Plecturocebus donacophilus
CAGTGGCTCACGCCTGTAATCCCAGCACTTTGAGAGGCTGAGGTGGGCAGATCACTTGAGGTCAGGAATTGGAGACCAGCCTAGCCAACATGGCAAAACCCCATCTCTACTAAAAGAGACAAAAATTAGCTGGGCGTGGTGGCACATGCCTGCAATCCCAGCTACTCAGGAGGCTGAGGCATGAACATTGCGTGAACCTGGGAGGCAGAGGTTGCAGTGAGTGGAAATCACGCCACTGCACTCAAGCCTGGGTGACAGAGTGAGACTCTGTCTCAAAAAAGAAATAAAAGAAAAGAATGGCACCAAATGTCTTCCCTTCAGTAAGTAGAAGAGCAGGATGCTATTAATTGAGATGGGAATGACTGTGGAGGAAGCATATGGGAGACTGGGAATGTTATGTTTGAAATGCCTGTTACCCACATCCCAGGAGAGATATCCAGCAGGCAGCCAGATAACGGGGTCTGGAGTTCAAGGGAGAGATACCGGCTACAAATATGAATGCGGAAGTCATCATACAGGTGATCTTTAAAGTGCTGAGGGTAGATACGGATGAGGAACAAGTACCCTGAAACACTTTGTTTAGAGTTTGGAGAGATACGGAATTAGCAAAGGAGACCGAGAAAGACCAGAAAACCAAAAAAATGAGGGCATGTGTGTCCAAGCAGTCCCGTAAAGAAAGTATTACACCTGGGCATGGTGGCTCACATTTGTAATCCCAGCACTTTGGGAGGCTGAGGCATGTGGATCATAAGGTCAGGAGGAGTTTGAGACCAGACTGACCAACGTGGTGAAACCCCACCTCTATTAAAAATACAAAAATTTGCTGGGTATGGTGGCACATGCCTGTAGTCCCAGCTACTCAGGAGGCTGAGGCAGGAGAATCACCTGAACCCAGGAGGCGGAGGTTACACTGAGCCGAGATCATGCCACTGCACTCCAGCCAGGGCAATATAAATATAAAAACAGCCATCTCAAAAAAAAATGTATTTCATGGAGGGAAATTACTGACTGTGTTAAATGCTGCTGGTAAATGAAGTAAGAAGGGAGTGGGACCTGACCATGGGCTTCAGCAAGGGAATGTCACCAGTGTCCCCAAAAAGCACAGTGCCAATGGAGTATGATGAGTTAGGGTGCAAACTCAGCTGTAATGCACTCTGGATAGAATGAGAGGGGAGATGTTGGACCTAATGAATACAGACAAGTCATTCAAACATTCTGCAGTAAAAGCAAGAAAAGAAACTGGCAAGTAGCTGGAGGAGAAATTAGAGTCAAGAGAGGATGTTTTTATTGAATGAGAAAAATAATAACTCATATGCCAGTGGGAATTTGGTAGAAAGAAGAAAATTGATGCTATATGAAAGAGAGAGAAAATTTCATGAAGCAACGTCCTTGAGAAGTTATGTGTGAATGGAGCTAGAACGTCATGCCCAAGGAGGTGGGAGCACGGGCCCAGACGCAGGCAGGTGGGGGGCGTGCTGGCGGGAGCATGGGGCATTCTCTACTGATTATTTCTGGGGTTTCTGGTGAAAAAGGGAACAGCTTAGAGTAAGGAGACCATGGGTGTTTGAAGAGCAAGGACTTAAAAGACAGCGGAACCACAATGAGACTGCCAGGTAGCAAGGGCCCACTTAAGATATGTGATGAGCTCAGACAACCACTGGGGTGATGTGGTTTTCTCCAAGCACATTTGGCCTCACGGGTGCAAGTGCAGAACAGGCTGAGACAGAGAAGGGTTTAACCAGAACTGTGATTTAGTCAAGCGAGAATGACCAAGTGTGAGGGGTCAAGGGTGATGAGGATCTCTGCCATGGAAGAGATTACAGTGGTTGATTGTGGACTTCAAACTGGGGAAAGGGTGAAGTGAGGACATGGCTTGAGTGTGGAGCCGTGAAGAGGTGATGGATTCAACGGACGGAAAATCCCGGTAGGTCAATGGATTACAGAAGTTGGAGGTACCACACAAGGCTTGCCAGAGATGAGGAAATGGTGATGAGAGTGGGACGTCTGAAAGAGAGTGACGGAGGCAATGAAGTTACTGGTGATGAGAGGATCAAGACATGACTGTGGGATGGAGTGAACACGAGGACCGAAATCCTGGAGAACTCACAGGAGTAGTGCTGGAGACAGGCACGGTGAACCAGAAAAAAAAAGTGTTCAAAGAATGAGAGGAAGCCATTCGTGGACGAGCAGGGCACTTGTGACAAGGATGCAAAGTGGGCCATGCAGAGACCTGAAAGTCAGAAGAGAGGCGTTTCAGGAGAAGGAGGAGCAGCAGTATGAAAACAGCACAGCGGATGCTACCCCAGCTCTACCCATGGCGCCCGGGAAAGGTGAAAAAAGCGTGACCACTTGAGGGCTGAAGGAGAGGAACTGCAGCCGGAGAGACCCAAGTGTCCAGTAAACGAGGAGGTGAAGGGCATGCTCCAGACAAGGTAAGGAAGGGGGGGATTCTGCTGATGACTGGCAGTGCACACACTAACTACACAGTGAAGGGGCTTCGTGGGTTCCCTAGGGGAGGAAGGTAGGATCAGAAAAGCCGAAGGAAAGAGGCAAAGGAGGATCAGGACACGAGAGTGAGGGATGACGTCGGAGTCCTGCCTTCCTGTGACATAAACGAGAATAAGAGGTGTGATGAGATTGCTTTTGATGGTCAAGCAGAGATTGGTGACAGACTGGGAGTGCAGAGGGTCCTTGCCAGGAGCCGCATCACAGGGATCCCACTAGAGCCCTACTAAGGAAGATGAGTGGCTGAAGAAGGGAGGCTGAAGAGGTACAGACTTACTCCTTGTTCATGGATCAGCTGAAGGACGTTCGTAAAATTTGGCTTGTCCAAAAAAAAAAAAAAAGCAAAAATACTAATTTTTAGCTAACTCTCCTAGCAATTACCTTCAGTCCCCGATGTGCAAAATCAATTTAAATCCTTTCCAGTCCATTATTCTGCATTTTTTAATATTACAATTCAAACTCCCCAAAATTCCATCAACTCCAGGAGCGTACATGAAAGCGCAAGAGCTTTAGAGTGATGCATCGATCGCTGGATATTATAAGACACTCCACACTGAGGAGACACCCAGTGAGGTGCATTCTTCTCCAAGTGCAATCCTAAAAAGCATCAGAACAAGAAGGAACAGTGCTTAGGCTGGAGCGCTTCAGAAGGATTCTTAGAAGGAAACTGTATGCTTGTTTTGTGTCTGGAAATTAAGATTAGACAGATAGTTGCATCATATTTCCTGACAGGATTATTAGAGTGTGGTTACCACAGTAACCAGTAAACTACATGTGCAGCTGGAGGAGGAGGGAGGTAGAAGGCATCTTTTTCAAAAACAATTAAAATCCTATAATTTTAGAGCTGGAAAGGATTTCTAAAAGCCCTGCAGTTGAATCCTTTGCCCAAATGCCCTAGACAGTATAAAGTCTTTAAATACAGAGAAACTATAAGAAATACCTTTATAAAAATCACCCAAAGAGAAAGATAAGGTAGAAATGAAACTTTTTAGTCATGAGTTGGGAGGTGGTAGAAAACTTAATAAGAAGTACATAAAATAAAGAAGGATTTCAAGCCTAACTGGAAAGAGGCAAGAACGTACACTTAGCCCTTCTTACATGCTAAGTACTCCCTTTTCACTAACCATCACAATAATGTAACAAGGTTACAGACTGAAGTGTCAGAGCGGGGATTTAAACCCAAGTAGGCCTCTCCCAGAATCAGTGCTGCCTGCTAAGACGCCTGAGGGCCCAGTCCACAGGTGAACTGTAGAAAGAAGAGAGCAGGAAGGGAGCAGGTGAGCATCCAGCCTGCCTTGGTCACCAAACAACTCAGTGGCTTTGGGAGAGTCACTCCCGTTCTCTCTGAGGCCAAAGTTCTTCATCTGGAAATGAGATTAAATGACCTATTCACAAATGGAAAATCAAAGATCCAGATAAATCTCTGGCCTGGTTTCAAAGATACTAAGCTGCATTCTCCGAGGAAACCTTAGTGATCAAATCACCCCCACGTTCCCATTCAATCTGAACCATTCCCATGCCGAAGAGTTGCCCATCTTACACCTGAGTTCTAAACGTGGGCTGCCCACTAGCTAATGAACACACTCACTGCAGCTTTCAACAACTAGCCTCAGTAAGCCCTAAATATTTAAAGATATCACCTTCTTTCAAACAGTGCTTCCCAACCTTGTCCTCACCGAAGTGCACATGTGCCCCCCTCTTACGCCTTTCTAGTGTTATTTCTGTTCTCCGTTCTTCCTCACAGATCATCACGGACTTGGTTGAACAGTTTGGATCTAAATGTTCTCAGAACCTTGTGGAGAAATTCTGTCCGGGTAAGAGACTTAAATTTATTTAGAAAAATGAGGTCTGTCTTATTACTTCTCAAACATATTTTGGACATTCTGAGTTTCCTTTTTGTTTTTGAGATGGTGTCTTGCTCTGTCGCCCAGGCTGGAGTGCAGTGGTGGCACAATCTTGAGTCACTACAACCTCTGCCTCCCAGGTTCAAGCCACTCTCCTGCCTGAGCCTCCCGAGTATCTGGGATTGCAGGTGTGCACCACCATGCCCAGCTAAGTGTTGTATTTTTAGTAGAGACTAGGTTTCACCATGTTGGCCAGGCTGGTCTTGAACTCCTGACCTCAGGTAATCTGCTCACCTCAGATTCCCAAAGTGCTAGGATTACAGGCGTGAGCTACCACACCCGGCCGACATTCTAAGTTTTCTATATATAAAAGACAGACAAGAGGAGTTGAAAGGCCATGCTCTATGACTACCCACAGCCACCATCAATCCGCTCAGATGCAAATATATTCTTTTCTTCTGACGCTGAACACTTCTTTCAACAACCTTTTTTATTGTCCCTGGCATCTTCTGCAAGTCTCAGACCTCTCTAGAATCTGACTATCTCAACTGAAATCCCAGCACAGTTACTTAACTAGCTCTGTGTGAAGGACAGCAACTATCTAAAAGCCCAGAGCCTCTGTTTACTCCTCTGTAAAAAGGCAATAATAATAGCACCTACTTTACAAAGTTCTCACGACATCAAACAAGGATGTGGAGTGCTTAGAACGCTACCTGATGCGCTGTTTGTTAGCACGAGCTAAGATCAGGGCGGGTCCCTCTGGGTTGTGAACCTTCTGCCCTGTGTGTGCTTCCTTTTAAGACCTGAGTTCATTAGAAAACTCCCACTTTGCTACACTCCTTCCTTTGGGAACTTACCCCTTATCTTCCACAAGGGAATCACTTATTACATGATCAGAGTTTAAACATCTGAAAATTTCCTAACTCCTCTCCTGACTTCTGGACTCTGATCTGTCACTTGGCAATTCTTACACAACTTAAAAAAAAAAAAAAAAAAAAAAAAAAGCCTTCCTTGACAGCCTTCTCCAGCACTTCTTTCTGAGGCCGCTTCTACTGACCCACCATCCTGCACGCTGGGGCATCTGAATTTCTCCTCGCAGCATGTAGTTCAGGGTCTGCTCATCTGCCCAGTCCCTTGGCGAGCATAACTAATGCTCCTGTGGCCAACAGCATACATCTCAAAGACAGATGGCCAGGGATTGGGGTTCAATCTGAAGTTATGGAAGAAAGCGACATGCATTGGCACATGTGGGCATTATATTTCTGCTCACTGGCCTCTTTAAGTGTCAGACCCTAAACCAATGATCCAATTTTCCTAGCCTCCAGCCAAAAGCAATACATTCTAATCATACTGTTCTTAGCCATTTATAAACTCCTACAAGTTGAGGGTTGTCAATTAAGAAATAGTCTACACTCAAAATTTTGTGACAAAAACATGGGTTCAAAATAGCAATCATTTCAAAAGACATTAAGCTACACACTGAACGCTGAACATTTTAATGGAAATTAACTTTAGAAATAAGGAGAACCCTCTGCTTCTTTACCATGTGGCCTGAAAAATAAATGACACTCTAAATGAAGGTCTGCCCTACTGGGTTAATTGGGTAGAGGGTCAGAATCAGACGCTAAATCAAATTTCTCTTTTAGTTCTATTTAGAAAATAGTCTCTAACTAGGGTAAGGCTAAAGAAAATGTCTTAAGGATATGGACAATGAATTTACAAGGAGGGAAAAGTAATAAGGAGCCAAATAAATTACAAAATCGACGATTTCTTTATGCTGGACAACAATGCAGGCAGACTGGGCAGGATGTTGGGATCTTGGAAAGTGGGAGGAGCATCTACAGGCAATTCTATGTCAATAAAATCACCACAACCTGCACCATGTACTGAGCATGTGCCAGAAAATGACTATGTGAAGAGCCTTTTTTATTACACCTCATTAATCTTTATAAAGGCCCCAATGGCACAGGTTATTGAGGCTTAACATGGGTAAGTAACTTGCTCAAGGTCACACTGAGCAGGGCTGGGATTCAAACTTCAAAGCCTTTAATCACTGTCCTGCAACTACACCAGCACACCCGCGTCTACGCCGGCACCCCTGCATCTACACCAGCACGCCCGCGTTGACACCAGCACCCCCGAGTCTACACCAGCACCCCCGCATCTGGACACTCTCTTCCCAGCCAGGGGCAAGCTGACACTGCTGAGAACTGAAGCTTCTATTGGCCATCACAGCCAAAATGACCACAAAGGTGCCTAAGCCCACATTGCTGGGAGATACTTTTATACTCAAGGAAGAATATCTGAGATATCTACTACCGGAATACCCACCAAACAAGACAGAATACTAAAAACTGGACAGACTCCACGACAGGAATCAAAGTCAATCCAGAAAAGGATCAGGCAGAACTGACACAAAGAAAAAGACGTCCTTCCCCTATGCTACATAAGGGAACAGCCTTGTGTCAGGGAAGACTCTAATTGGCCCTCCACAAATCTCACTATGGAAGAAGGGGGAAGCCAGGGAAAACCTAACTCCACCCTCATACAAGAGTTGGAAGCAGCTAGTTATCTACAATGTCCAGAACTCATATATTCAAATGACTTCCCAAGAAGACTAACATAGCTAAGCACAGGAAAATACCTTCCTTCCCAGGCTAGGCTCATTGAAGATACTGGGTGTGCACTCGAGAGGTGACGCTACTCACCTGTCCTTAACACAAGTAACAATTTATTGATTTTCACTTCCTTGAGTTTGTTGTGGTCATTTAAATTCACTGTATATTGATGGGGACACAAATGGGAAACAAAAGAAAAAAAACCATGAAAAGGAAATTCTGTATTTTTTTCATTCATAGAATGTATGAATTTCATCAAAACTATAATATAGCCTTTAGGAGCTCTCTATGGGAGGATTCATGCTGGCAGAGACTCAAATTCTGAAACAACAGGATCACCTTTCAACTTTCAGCAGTAAAACTTATGTACTGTTTCTTTTCATCTTATAAAACTTCCAAAGCACAAAAATAGCACAACCCAAGAAGCAAGATTTAAGTGTAAAATCCTTCCACGAACAGAACAACTCATTCATCAAAACAGTTTATCTCTAGAGAAAGAATAAAAGAAAAGAAGAAAAATAATAGTTTGTTATAACTGAATCAATGGCCTCCTTATCACTGAAATGAAATTTTCTGAGCTGGCTCTATAACGTAAATGCAGTAATTTACATTTGTTCATAAGTAATGACATAATGGCAAAACTGTTACCAAAAGGGAAAATTATCCTAACAAAACCAGCCAAGAAATAAAATTTTAAAAAGTAGGACCAGCTTTTTTCAGTAAAACATACAAAAGAACCGCTAGGACAATCTGTGGAATAATCTGCGTGCAATTTCCATCTTATGCGCAGAAAATGAGGACTCTGATCTGACAAGTAACCTGTGTAAGACAGAGTCTACCAAGGGGCAAACGTTCTGGGGACAGAGCTTAGCAGTGCAGTGTCACAGCAAGTGGAGCACTGTACTCTTGCCACATTTAATGACTATTTATAACTACAATATATAGTACCCTTTTTTTTTTTACACCAACACCATTTTATTTTATTTTTTTGAGACAGTCTTGCTCTGTTGCCCAGGCTGGAGTGCAGTGACGCAATCTCAGCTCACTGCAACCTCTTCCTCCTTGGTTCAAGTGATTCTCCTGCCTCAGCCTCCCAAGTAGCTGGAATTACAGACGTGTGCCACCATGCGTGGCTAATGTTTGTATTTTTAGTAGAGATGGAGTTTTGCCGTGTTGGCCAGGCTGGTCTTCAACCCCTGACCTCAGGTGGTCCGCCCGCCTCTGCCTCCCAAAGTGCTATGGAAAAAGAAGGAAGACAGGGAAAACCTAACCCCACCCTCATATGCTAGTCAGAACCAGCTAGTTAGTTCCTAAAACCAGATTACAGGTATAAGCTACCAAGCCCAGCCACTAACACCTTTTTATTAATGTTTTTCATTTATTTTTATTAATGTTTTTCCTATCTTTAATTGAACCAAAATATCTG
The DNA here is from genome assembly GCA_004027715.1 of Plecturocebus donacophilus. NCBI lineage: Eukaryota > Metazoa > Chordata > Mammalia > Primates > Pitheciidae > Plecturocebus > Plecturocebus donacophilus. The sequence continues at coordinate 8,394 of PVKP010000441.1, forward strand.
TTGCTAAATGAAGAGTTTGCAAAAACTCTTCACTATATTACATCCACTCTGAACAAACATGATTCTTTGTTAAGGGAACATTATCTACTAATTCATTTCACTACGCAACAAAAGAATCTTTCACTGCATTGTCTTCATTCCTGGCTGGCCTCATTCACTCCACTTGAGGAGCCTCTGACCCACAACCATCACAATTGCCCTTCACACTTGTGTCTTCTCTATAGCACCTTTCAGAGAACAACACCACACAGTTCAGATGTCAATGATGCCATTATGGACGTGGGACCTTTTAGAAGACGTTGGCTGGTTATACCATTGTGTGATAAGACAATTAACTTGACATTTAATTTCTTAGAGTTGGTCTAGATTTCAACATCCTTATGTTATACAGAGGTGAGATAGTCAAGGTCAGAAGAATATGCCCGATTACCATAATACAACTAAACAAATGGAAATGTGCAAAGAAGTCTCACAGTTCACAAATGTTAGATGGGTCTTACGCAACCCTCAGGAAATAATATTGAGTGTGAATATATAGGAGAAAATACTGGAAACTGAACCATCAATATGTGAATTTTGAACAGATATGGGGCAGATTTGCAATAAGATACTTATTAACTTAGAAGAAAGGAGAACTGTAGGGCAATAAGGAAGTAGAGAAACGCATTTGGATGGTTCCTTTTTTTTAAGCACAAATAAATAATAAGCATTAGTTTCCTTAAGCCTGATGACATCATATTCCAACATAATAGCTGCCCTGACAAGTAAGTCCTTCATTTATTCGAGCAGGCATACAGTTTAAAGGGGGTGTTCAATCTATATGCTGTCTTTTAAAGGGCAACTATGCCCAAACTACAAATGTTAGGGAAAGAGAATTTCAAAATGAAATTCCAAGTGGCTTCTGACTCTAAGGAGGACGTAGATTTTAAAGTTTACAGATATATACATTGCTCTATAAAGAGTACATCTAAAACTCTAATTGAGTTCACACTCTTTGCTACCATACTGCCTTAAGCTGCTCAGAGGGGAGGGTGGTGAGTGGAGTCTGTCACTGGAGTCCCTGGAAGGACTTCCTAGGGAAGCACAGACGCTGAGTCCTAAAGGCTGAAATGAGGAGAGGAAGGTACTCTGGTCACTGGATGCTGCAACAACCTGCAAGCATGGAGGGATCAAACTTGTCACTGTCAAGACAGCTAGGAGTCCCTAATGCCAGAATGAGAAGGGTACGTGCAAGCAGGACAGGAGAAACAGCTAGAAACGGGGGCGGGGGCAGAAAGCAGTACCTGAAAGCTGGAGGTGGGGAGAGACACTGAAGGTTTTTATTGTTTTTGCTTTTTCTCCTGTGAATATGGAAGACAGGTTGAAGTGGGATGAACAAGGAAGCAAGTTGGGAAACAATCTAGGGTCTAAACAAAGTAGCCGAATGGCCGAGAGACTACCCAGCACAGTAACAGCAGGCAGACAGCCCACCAGGAGTGATTAACGTAGACACACACACTCTTCCTATAAAAGACGTGTACATTTCCATTTAAGGCGAGTTTCACTGCCTGCAAAGGATACAGAAACTAGAGACAATAAGCAAAAATAGGGATGCCAGCACAGGGCAAGCGAAAGCGCACTGGGCACGGACTCAAGGCCTTAGCTCCCACACTGCCATCCCACAGGGAGCACGGCTCACCTGGCCACTCAGGTGCTGCGTTCTCTGCAGTCAGTCTAGAAATGCACTGTAAGAACCCAGGCCGGGCGCCGTGGCTCACGCCTGTAATCCCAGCACTTCGGGAGGCCGAGGGGGGCAGATATCACGAGGTCAGGAGTTTGAGGCCAGCATGGCCAACACAGTGAAACCCGGTGTCTTCTAAATCTACAAAAAAAAAATTAGCTGGGCATGGTGGTGCACACCTGTAATCCCAGCTACTCAGGGGGCTGAGATGGAGAATCATGTGAACTCAGGAGCTGGAGGTTGCAGTGAGCCGAGATCACACCACTGCACTCCCACCCAGGTAACAGTACGAGACTTTGTCTCAAAAAAAAAAAAAAAAAAAAAAGAGCCCTTCCTGTACAGACAGCCTCTGAATACTATTTGTCTGGATACCACAAATTGGGGACATCAGAATTAGTAAAACATGTAAAATGTCTCATTCTATTTCTCTCCTTTATTGGTTTATTTTAAACCATTGTTCACATTTAAGCACAGCTTCAGGAAAATCACAAGGAGATTAAAAATAACAGTACAACTATATTCAGAAAATATGCTTTTTTAAATATACATTGCATTAAAATGGAAATTGCTTAATAGCATTTTCCAGAATATAGAATTTTCAGAAACCTCATTTCATTTTCATAATTTAACACATCCTTATAATTTAAAGCCAGGAACCCAGAGTGATTATGCATTCCTTATCTTATAACAAAATTAAATCAACAGAGCTGTGGTGCTTTTCCAGATCTTCATGGATTAACTACTCATCTACAGAGAAGGCCTGAGTAATATACAAGAACCGGAATTACAAGTTGCAACACAAATTGCAATTTAAAACACACACCCAGAGATCAGCGCATATGATTCCCAGAAAGACTTCATTGAAAGAAAAAAGCATAAGCCCATGCAGGGCAGTGAAGTGAACAGAAGAGACAGGAAACTGAGTTTTTCTTCCAGACCAGCTCTTATTTGCATGACCTCAGGCAAGTATCTTAACCTATAGAGAACCTTTTGTAAAGACAGGCTATTTCCAAGGACTGTAACAAAGATGAGATGACAGAAGAGGTGTGAAGAGCCTATGGTTTCAGACTGTTACTGCTCGTGCTTCAGAAAACGTCACCATCTCCTACAGCTCACTTCCCAACTTGAATCAGATGTAGTCAAGACCGGCCATCTAAAGACTTGCTAGCAAATCACATCCCTTAGATCTGTGAGAAGCTGGCCTTTCCAAAGACCTCAGGTTAACACTGTGCTTAGTATACAGTCACAGAAGGGGGCTGTTACAGGTTCATCTCAGAACTAAGACCTTTTTTTTTTAAAGCAATCACAAGATAAATATCCACCAAGTCAGCAAGTGACTGAATAATTAATAAAATGATAAATTATTTAATTTTAAAATTAAATTATTAATAAGAACTATTATAGCAAGTACCTAGTTGAAAAGGTTTTAAATGATAACAAAATCTACAATTATCATCAAGGATCTGATCAGTAACAGGGAGAGAAGAGGTGTGGGCATGGAGATTATTTAAGCTGATAACTGCAAATTCCCCATTTGATTGAGATGTTAATGGTTAGCAGTTGGTAGAAGAAAACAGAATTTATAAAAGTCAAAAAGCAATTTATCCTCACCACAAATCACCAAGGCATGAGAAGAGAGAAAGCCAGGGAGTACAAGTTCACATAACTATAACGCATTCACTCTCTCTAAGTAATTAATTAGTGTAAGTGAATGTTATAAGGGTGGGGAAACCGAGGTACTCTGTGTGTCCAGAATCAAGAGGGCCTCTGGCCCCGTGGCCCCCCAGACTCTGTTCTGGACACCTCTCCCTGAGGTAGCCACTCCGCGCTGCAAGATCTCCTAACAAATTTCTCATGTCTAACACCAGAATCACTACTCAACCCTGAGCTACACCAGCCAGCAGGGGTGTGTTCAGCTGAGTCTCTGAGGAAAGAATAACCACGTGGAGTGTTGTCCTGCACACACATACACGTGCACTCCCAAGACACCAGCAGAGGAGAAAGAATACAGGGAAAGCAGAGGAGAAAGAATACAGAATCACTTCTGAAACTCATCACTGGTGTGACGCTGAGCAAGTCTCTGAGCCAAAATTCCTACCTAGGCGTGGATACTGTGTGATACTAACATGTTCAAATACCAGGAGAAGAAAAAAGGTTTTTGTCTCCTTAATAACCTATAAACATCAGGAAGTAATGACGGTTATATGGAGCCTACCAGTTTTCCCAGAAATCAAGAACAACCCACCCATCCCCACCACCACTACCACAAAAATGACAGCTGGGATAGCATTTCAAGCAGTATTTCAAGCTGGGTTCCCACTAAGAGATACTTATAGAGGTCTCATTTAAAACCAACAAAAAACTCCACTGTCAAATAGATTTGGGGAACACTGTATGCTAATCCTCCTCCTAAAGAAGCAAAAAGCCATTTATTTATTTATACAGTGTCTTGCTCTGTCACTCAGGCTGGAGTGCAGTGGCACAATCTTGGCTCACAGCAGCCTCAACCTTCCAGGCTCAAGCGATGCCCTGCCTGAGCCTCCCAAGTAGCTGGGACTACAGCTGCACCCATCACGCCCAACTAGTTTTTTGGTATTTTTTTTTTTTTTTTTTTTTGCAGAGATGGGGTCTTGTGATGTTGCCCAGGCTGGTCTAGAACTCCTGGGCCCAAGCAATCCACCCACCTCAGGCTCCCAAAGTGCTAGGATTACAGGCATAAGCCACCATGCCCAGCCATATATTCATTATTAAAGACTCACTCTAAAAAGTTCTGCTGCCAAGAAATTTCTTTAAATTTCTTTAACCACAGAAGTTTTATTCACTTAACACCTTTGAACACTGGCATTCCAAGTGATACGGTGTAGGAAACCGCAGGGAAGGATCTTTCCACATTTCTGGAGAATCTCTGCTTTTCTGGGCAAGGGCATCACTCTGTGCTATTCATATAGGCTTCCTCCACACAGCAGGAATCACAGCACAGGCATCTCTCTGATCTAAACCATTTAGTCTCTCCAGCAGAAAGAGAGGACCTCTCTCTTCTGTGCAGTATTTCCCCAGACCCCAAAGAAGGACTCTTGGGTCATATGTCCACCCCCTGGACTAATTACTGTGGCCAGAAGACTGCAGCACAAAGGCCAGCAGGCACAGAAGCATCAGGTCTTCTGTGGCTGAAGAAGCTGAACCACAGTAGAATCACATGTTTGCCGTGGACATGAGAAGTTCCCTAAAAGAAATGTGCATGTGTGTGTATGCATGTGTGCATGGTGCTATAGAATGCAGAGAGAATCTCTTACCCTGAGCTCTGGAAGACCTAGATAACATCTCCACCTGGATATGTAACAACTATTTCAAATTAATATGTCCCAAATGTTTTCAGCTCTCCATCCTTTCTTCCTCAACCTGTTCCTCAGTTCCGGCAGAAGTCAGTATCACATACCTAATCAAAACCTGTGAATCGTCCTGGATTCCTATTTTTCCCTCACTCCCCAGTTTTGATCGGCAGCAAGTTCACTTGATTCTACGTTAAAAATATATTCCAAACCCACTCATTCTCTACATCTTCACTGCCAACACTCACTCAAGGCACCATTATCTCATACCTGGATGAGCACAGTCTAACCACTTCCATTTTGCCTACCCATCTTACTCACTACAGCATTCTCAGTGGCCAGCACGTGACAGCCGCTAATATTTGTAAACAAATGAGTAAAGGGGGAAAGGGATCCTAGGCTGGACAGACGAAAACAGCAGATTTCCAGTTCAATCACTACTTTTATGACTATTATTACAAATCTTTACATTGGAGGCTCCTAGCAACAAAAGTAAAAAAGCAAATACACAATAGTCCCAGTGATTCAGAAGGCTGAGGTAAGAGGATCACTTGGAGTCCAGGAGTTCAAGGCCAGCCTGGACAACAGAGTGAGACCACCCCCCCATCTCTAAAGAAACAAATAAAAATATAAATTTTCTTTTTTTAAAAAAGCAAACACCCTATTATTTTAATAAATTGATTTTTTAAAGGAAGCATACAAGATTTTTAAATGAGAAAAGTTTTTTTTTTTTTTTTCCTGGTACTAAATGCTAAAAGCAATTTAGAATATGAGCTATTCATTTAACAATTATTCATAGGTCCTCAAAGCACTGAATTGCAAAACAGACTTATGATTCCTTTAACAAACAAGATGGACCTGTACTTCACAGTTGGCTTCTCATATCAACTTTGTAAAAGCCAGAGGCAGGTGACAGAAATTAAAGTAAGTGGGCTTCGGGGAGTGTAGAATAATGGGGTCCAGCCAGGTAGCTTTCTAGAGATCTAGCAGCAAGGACTGAACTTTGACTCCCTTGGGGGATGGATGCCTCCGGCGCCCTGTGAGGCAGAGTAGAAAGACACAGGCTGCAGGACGAGAGACTCACATTCTTGCCTTCCCACTCCCATGGGTTAGCCCTGGGGAACTGTTGAAGGATTTTAAGTGGAGGAATGATACACTTGGATGTGCAGTTCAGAAAATCCCTCCTGCAGCTGTATAGACAATGGATCAGCATGACACCACAGCCCAGGAGGGGCTAATTAAAAGGGTACTGAAGGTTTCCTGGAGAACAATGATGACAGCCTATCTCTTTAGCCTATCACGTGCCATGGCTTCAGGGGAGCGTCTATCACGGAGACAGGGCCCCAGGAATGTGCATTCCGTTCCCAGTAAATGCTGTGCGGGGCTTTTTCCCACACCTGCTACTGAGGTCCTGGCATAACACAGAACATTTGACTTGTGCAGCTCCTATATGAAAATAAACAGAAGAAAAGTTGTTCTGACAGCAGGAGGCTGGAAGGAGGCTTAGAATCAACGACTCCCTGAGTGCAAGCAAGGGAAATACTTCAATCCTCAACTTCCTAAGGGCAGAAGAGTGTACCGAGTGCCTCCTCCTCGGAAGTTTGCTGCTTGTTGTTGAAGAGTGATTTCCCACAGAAACAATATTATAAGCAAACAACCCTCTTTCTACAGTTTATCTTGATAAACATGATTCAAAATCATGGGAAACTGGGAAACTTTTAGCAAAATTATATTACAATAAGTTCCTTTTTCCTTCTCCCTCCTCCGCCCCCACCAAAAAAATACATTAAAAAAAAACCCTTGAAATATAATGTAAAGCAGCAAAATAATACAACTGATCATCTTCCTCAATCTAAGTCTGTAATGGAACATCTAAGCTGGTTCTTCAAAATAACAGTCACCACTTCCAAAAAGTGTCTCACGCAATGTGGGTAAATCACGGCTTGTGCCATTCCAGATCCCATCCTCATCTGTCTTTTATTTTTTAAATAGAGACTAGGGGGTCTCACTATGTTGCCCAGGCTGGTCTCAAACTCCTGAGCTCCAGTGATCCTCCCGCCTCAGCCTCCCAAAGTGCTAGGATTACAGGCAGGAGCCACCGTGCCCAGCCCCTCACTGTCTTCTAAAACCAAAAAGGATTTTCTAACTTGGCTGAACCCTTCCTGGTCTACTACCCTCCAGTTCTGTCGCACTGTAATCCAGTTACCAAACTGCAATCAAAATAGAAATCTGATCATCTCTCCCCTTCTTCCCTGGCTCCCCAACATCTTCATCAAAGCCTTCCATATCTTAGCCCTCCCTGCGTCGTCTCTCTCTGTTCATGAAATTGAACTTCACACTTTAAATTCCTCTCCTTCTTGTCGTCATTGTCTTCCCGGCTCACTCAGGCCTTAAAGCTAAACTCAGTCATCACCATGGAGCATCCCTGTATCCCTGCACTGGGCCACTGCCAGTCTATCATCGCACAGCACCATGAGCACACCTCTTAACACACCAGACTGTTTGAGTCTGCATGTTCTCTTTGTCTTATTTAGCTTCCTGCCTCTAGTAGCGGCGTAAAGCCTGACACGTCAGGGGCATTCCGCTGATGTTTACTGAACTGACTCACTGCAGAATGAAACTGTCTTCTCCTGCTTACCCTCAACTCCCTACCTTCAGTTTCCTGACCTACAACAGTGTACTTCAATGTGTTCTTTTAACAGTGAATCCCTGATGCCGAATAGGATCATGTGTTTTGCACAAGTTGATCATTAAAAACTCCTATCAGAGACTAATGATAATGAGCTGGTGCCCAGACTGGGAACTGAAACTTTGCAAATATCTTCTCATATACTGAATCACCTGAACAACTCTTTGGGGGAAAGATATCCCTGTCATCGTTTCACTGATTTCCTCAACTCTACCTTTCAAAACACAATAAAACAACAGCTGAGATACTTTGAGTATCTCTGAAAATTTTTCTTCTTGCTTCTGAAGCAAGAAGACATGTGCATTTAGGTGTGACTGAAGGGGTGATCAGAACTCTTGTTTAACTTTTCCAAAAGATCCCTGATGCACTCCATTTAAATATGCGCTTCCTCTCACACACATCTTGGTCTGAATACCAGCAATGTCCCTCAGCAGACACAAAGACTTTGCTCATGTGCTTTTACAAGATAATACAAACTTCTGAATGTGCCATGTCCTCATCATTTAGGTTAAGGGTCAGTGAACTCAAATGTATAAGGAGGCCAAAGGAGCTTTGTCAAAGAGCAAAGCCGGCTCTGTGGAAAAAACAACAGCCTCGAGGACAATGACAAATGGCAGTCAACATGGGCATCAGGGCCAATGAGAAACACTAGGGTGCTTCTGGGATGGCAGAAAACTGAAGAGAGCTTGCCGCTGCTCAAAGAAGAGCCTGATCATAACCCAGCTCTTCCGATTCCTGATAAGCACAGACACAGACCTAGCATTCCCAGGTCTGATTTGTTTTTTAAAAAAGGAGGATGGATTTAGAGTTATAGCTGATACCTCCCAATTTATAAATACTGGGAAGCAACATCAATTTTTTTAAATGCTGTATATTTAAAGCACAGTAGAGCAGGCCACAAGCCAGCAGCTTGTGACATCTGTCTTTAGGCCTCAGTTGCTCATCATCATTTTAAATGGCCACTGATTCTGATAAACTTTTGTCTTCTCCCACATGACAGAAAGATCTTTTGTGACTGGAAACACATATGACTCTGCTAAGACTGGCACTCATTGCAGAGTCCAAGATTTGATGTTCCAGGCTCAGGCGCAGCTGGATTAAAGCGTTGATGTCAACTAACACGAAGCTTTGCTAAGCTCATCAATCCAGGAGACTTTTTTCCCCCTATCATTTCATATTTTTTAAAATTTTTATTATGAGTACATAATATTATATATATTCCTCCTATCTCAATTTAATTACCACAATCACTGTTTTTACGAGGCACCAGGCAAGAAGAGGTGAAGGCAAACGGAGGCTCTGAGAAAAGTGCCCCCAAAGCCTGAATGATGGAAGATAACTCTGGAAGAGAAAGAGATGACGTTCCCAAGTTTGTAAAGCGAAACTTGAGAGAGGGTAATGAAGACGTGACATCTGAGCTCAGAGAAATATAACTTCTATAGAAAAGAAAAGAGGCCTTGTAGCTCTATAAGGAATAGTAGATAAATCAAGCATGCACACAACAAGCAAAAAAAAAAAAAAAAAAATACATCCAAGTAGAAAAGAAGCTTTTAATGAAATGTCCACAGAGCTCATGGTCTGTTTTGACTTTAATGCAAGATTCAAGGCACTAGCTAGAAAACTCCTAGCCGGTCTTGAAGAACCACTGAGCATGTAAGGAGTCTTTCTGTTCCATTCAGTACTTACCAACAAAACTAAATGTAAAAGCCTTGCCACGATTCAGCCTCCTTTAAAGTACCTCGTTAGCCCGTTACCCCTCTGCTGTGTCTCTGGCTTGTCTGGCCACTGCTCTGTGAGTCTTCACAACTCCTCCTCCACACACATTCTTCCCCCGAGCGCTTGGCACAAAATAAACATCTATTTTAGATCTGGATTTAAATAGGAGTTTTCTTTACTAGCTCATTTCCTTATCTACTAATGGGGGAAATACCACCCACCTCAGAGTGGGAATTAAATGAAACAATAAACCTAAAGACCCCAGCTCAATGGTTCAAACATAAATAAAGCCAAATCTTCATTCCTCTCCCCATACACATATCCTCCCACCAAGCCCCAATGTTCTATACCTTATGACCCAAAATGTTAAAAGTAGAAAATTCTAAAATACTGACCATATTAAATAGAAGCTGGAAGAGATATGCAAGTTATAAATCTCTTTTTGTTCTTCTTCCTCGCCAACATAAATTTGCTGAGTGACAGACTAAAAGACAGTCAGCCCCAAGAAGCTGGATTCAATACCATGACATGAGGCACAAACTAGCCCAGATCAATAGCCGGGGATGATTTTACTGCAGCCTGTTCTGTTGGTTGCCAGGAATTTTTTTTTTTTAATCTTGAATGTTGCTTTAAATATAGTAATAAAAGAAAACATGACCGGCTGTTGAAGCCCATATGCTACTCCTTTTCAGGACTACAAAATGCTCATTCAGAGTTTGTTTGTGCACAGCAAGTAGCAGCCAGAGGGGAGCCAGTGAAATCAATGAAAACTCGCTGTTCGGGAAACTAGTAAATAGAAAATTGGGGATGTGTTTCTCTGGTTTCTTCTAATCTAAAACTCGTGATGTAAATCAAGCTGATTCTTGACTTCTTATTTCAATTTCACTGACAGTCCAAAGAGAATGCCTAGCTAGTGATCTCTATGCTGCAAACCTTGGCTTCATCGTATGAATTAAGCACACTGATCACTCTGTTCTCAAAATATTCTGCCATGAAACCACATTTTCCTGGTTTTCTTCTCTTCTCCCCGGCTATGCTTCCCATTCTTTTGCTGGCTCTTGCTCCTGTGAATATCAAGAGTTCCTTCCAGCTCAGTCCTTTGCCCACTCTTGTGCTTGCTCACATGCGTGCGCGCGTGATCTCTCTCTCTCCTCCCACCCTTTGGTGATATCACACCTATTTCAATGGCTTTACATACTCCCTGTACACCAGCAGGTTCCAAATTCCTTTCTGTAAATGGTATCTTTCCTCTGAGCTATATTTGAAACTATATCGTCCCTCTGGCTGTATGCTCCTTTTGCCATCAACAGGCCAACATCTTCACTTGGACATTTCATGAATACTCCAAACTCAATGTGTTCAACAGTTATGTCCTTTTGCTACCCACCAGCCTCCCTCACCACAATAAATAAGCTCCTTATCAGGGTGCAGTGAGCCAAGATCGTGCCACTGCACTCCAGCTTGGGCCAAAAAGTGAGGCTCTGTCTCGAAAAGACTAATAAGAATAATAAAGATGATAAGGTCCTTATCTACCCAGGTGCTCAAACTAATCACTGATTTCTCCTTTTTCCTCAGCTCCCATATACAAGTCCTATCATTGCTACATTCAAAACATATCCAGAATCTGTCTACGGCTTACCATTCCCTCCAGCAATCCCTAGACCAGCGGTTCTCAAACTTTTCTGTACATCAGATCATCCAAAGGACTTGAAGCAGATTGCTGAGCCCCACCTCCAGTTTCTGAATCAGCAAGTCCACAATAAGACTGGGAGTCTGCATTTGTTACAGGTTTCCAGGTCATTCTGATAGGGCTGATCCTGAGACCACACACTGAGGAAACACTGCCCTAGACCAAGCCTGACTTCTCACCCCCACTGTTAACCCTGTAATTCTCTACTTAGAAGCCTCAGTAATCATTTTAAACATACCAGGTTATGTTACTTGCCTTGGATTAAAATCCAATCCAGGCTCCTTACTGACCAGTATATGTAACCAGCATGACTTTCTGGATATCCCCTGAGGCTCTTGCCTCATCGTTCCTCAGCTCCCCTAAAACCACACACTTCCCCAGGGCCTTTGCACAATCTGTTGAATCTGCCTGGAAACTCCTTCCCCTCAGTCTTCAAATGGATTGTGCTCTTTTTTCCTTCAGGCCTCATCTTAAGTGTTGTAAGGCTGATTGCCTTGCTGGGAGCTCGGACGCACCCCCCACCCTCCTTTTTTTCCTTTTAAAAGCCTCGAGCAAGCTCAGACATGCTCGGGCACGTTCTCTTCTCCCTTGCTCGCACAGCCTGGTCTTCCCTTAAAGAGCCCAGTATGCAAACAAGGTGCTGCAACCATAGCTTCTTAATAACCAATAGCAGCTAAGTCTTAACAACCAAGAGCAGCTGAGTCTTAACAACCAATAGCAGCCGAGTCTTAACAACCAATAGCAGCCGAGTCTTAACAACCAATAGCAGTCGAGTCTTAACAACCAATAGCAGGCAAGTAATTACAACCAATAACAAGTCAAGTCCTAGGTCAAGGCTTGTAACTTACCCAATAGCAGTCTTGCTCTCCCTCAACCAATCAAGCTGTTTCACTCCCTATAAAACCCCCTGTCTAAGAGGAGTCCGCACGACTTCTCCAGCCCCTCCTGTCTGGACTGCAGAACCTCACCCGGGAGCCTGAATAAATTCCTTTGCATTGGATTATTTTATTGCTGGCCTCAGTTTCTTCATTTTATCCTCGGAAACAAACCTTACAAGTGTTATTTTCTTAAAAATGTTTCATCTAACTATCCTACACAGCTCCCCCACCCATTCCAAATTCCCTATCGCTACACTCTTTTCAACGAGTTTTGGCCCTTACCATAATTAGTGTGTATGTGTATGCATAAGTCTCCTGCTGCCTAGCAAGACTAATCAAGCCGTATCTGTTATATTTGCTGTAACCTCACCACACTGTCTGCTACGCATTACATGCTGAATCAATTTTTGTTGTACAAATGGATGAATGAATGAATGAATAATGGACTTTTCAGTAAAGGCAGTAACTTCTAGTTTCTAGCTAATGTAATGCTTAAAACTTCTCAGATTATTTGAATAATTCCCTTTAAGCCAAGCAAATTATCTTCCAAACAAGTCAAAACAATGCCATATGAGAGCTGTGGGGAAAAAAATGCTACTGAACACAAATCATTTCCACAAAAACAGACTTACAACAAAACCCTAAAATGTGTAAGCAAATTGTCTTTTCCAGTATTTTTTAAAGATAGTTAAATAGCAGCCTTCACACCAGATGACACTTTGACAAATACTCCCAGATTAAGCAGCTCATGGTATGTGACGATGTGTCAACACCCTTTCATAGACTATATACTTCTGCCTCATGTAATGGCAAGTATTCAAGTTTCAGTGAGTTCTGTACCACATGAATATAGAAAGCTCATCTCAGGGCGCAGCCCAGGGAGTGAGGAAAGGGCCTTTTACCTACCACCCGTCAATAGCTGAGGTCTAAGCAAGAATCCTTCAGTTTCCAGAAGTAAGTTTTATACAGAACTTTCTATTTTCCCACTAACATTCATTACACTAGAACTAACGTTGCCACATAAGAAAGCAAGCTCCAAAACAGTTGAAGGGGAGACCACCGAGAAAGCTAGGAGGCCTTGCATGGCCTCGCCTCTGGTCACCTCAGCCCCGCCTCCCTACCCGAGCTCTTCCACTTCTGCCCAGTGGTCCTTTTAGAGCTCACTTCCGTAACCATGCCAGGCACACTTCTACATCAGGGTCTACAAGCACCCCTGTGCCCTCACCTGAATGACTTCTCCCTCACGTCAGCTCTCTGCAAAACATCCCCCCTTCCCGGGCACATTATCTACAACAGTACCCATCTCCTATCCTCCCGGCTCTATGACTACCGGATACTTCATCAGGTGTTCACTGTCCAACTCCCCAAAGCCTGGGGATTTGCTTTGCTTGCTGCTTTACTCCCAACACCGAGAAAGTGCTTAGCTCACAGTAGGCACTCAAATATTTGTTAAATAAACGAACGACAAGCTACATTCAGCTCAGTAGGAGAGGAAAAGCTTTAAAACTGAACAACATTCTTAGGATTGCTGTGCCAGGCGTAAGCATTCTGCAAGAATTTGCTGCTATTTCCTGATATCAGGAATTCGCTTCTCATTTTCTTCTGATGAGGGTGTTTAATATCTAAAAGAGCTTTGCTCCTATAAATATGAATGCCTCAATGGGCATTCATATTTAAGCCCCTCCCCGCCCCCAGAAAAAACTTGTTGAATCTTGAGGTGTCAGATTCTTTAACATAATTATTGCTTTGCACTGTGGATTCTGACACCATTTAGGGCCTCTCCAGCTCTGTAAGTAAAGTGACTGCAGCAGAGTGTCCCTCCAGGGACATACTCAAAGTCTCCTATGCACGCCTAGCACGCGATCTGCAACCCTCTGTTGCAGCTGCAGACTGGAGAAGGTGTTCCTACAGGTCTGTTCCTTTGCGGGGCATTAAACAGGGTTAACTCCCACAGTTCATGATTACCTGGGGTATGATCTGAGCCATGGGCTCCCAGATGGAGTCTCTGGACTTGGGATGCCAGCCAGATAGGTTTGTCTTCTATCTCTTTTCTCTGTGCCTTTTCTCCTTCTGCCATAATAGTCAGTTATCACAACTGATCACTGCTCCTCCATCCTTATTTTATGAGCTAGAAAATCACAGTACTCAAAATCCTAAACTATCTTTTAAGCTTCTATAATTTGATCATTTACAAGTAAAAACTATGGTTGAAAGGGGAAACAATGAAACAAACAAATAAAACTGTGCTTTGCGCAGTTGGAATGTGAAGGTGATGAATGCAACAGTCCCAGGTTGCAAAGGTTTACAATCTAGTGACTAACCATAAAAGAAGCTGTCATGTTACTTTACTGGATAAAGTAACCAGGAACCATAGAAACCATACTTCTATGATTTTCAGAAATGCTCGCAACCACTTAAAAATTTTTTATTTCTTTATTTTTTTGAGATGGGGTTTCAACCCCCAGGCTGGTCTTCATCTCCTGACCTCAGGTGATCCACCCGCCTCGGCCTCTGGCCTCCCAAAGTGCTGGGATTATAGGCATGAGCCACCGCGCCCAGCCTCTATTTATAAATTCTTTAAGGACAGCTTCAACTAAGACATAATCAAGCTTTTTAGGCTGGAGTGCAGTGGTGTGATCACAGCTCATGGCAGCCTCAACCTCCAGGGCCCAAGCAATCCTCCCGCCTCAGCCTCCCGAGTAGCTGGGCCTACAGACATGTGCCACCATGCCTGACTAATTTGGGGACTCTTTTTGTTTTTGTTTTTGGTAGAGACAGGCTCTCGCTCTGTTGCCTAGGCTGGTCTCAAACTCCTGACCTCAAGCAATTCTCCTACCTTGGCCTCCCAAAGTGCTGGGATTACAAGTGTGAGCCACTATGCCAGGCCTTTAGTTCACATTGTCTTACCTGTTCCTTTCCCTTCGCACTGACAATATTCTTTTCTACCAATGCTTTTCCACATGTTGAACCAGATCAGGCACACAAAATACAAGTCACTAAAAAGTCACAAAAAGTAAAAGTAACTAAAAAGCAGATTTTTGTGTCTGTGCGTCTATCTGTTGGAATTCGAGAACAACCTAGACAGCAGACTACTGAGAGAGAAGCCTTCCAAATGAAGCTGGAATTACTTGGAATATCTGCAGAACAACCAAGAGTGGGGAGGAAACGGTGCACCTGGAAAGAATGAGTTAATCCAACCATCACATTTCTAGCTCTCTTCTGAGTCTTCCCTGATACACATGGACCATAAATCATCACGCTGCCTTTGAAGCTAAATGGAGCAACCTAGACACAAAGAATCATGCCTTGGACTGTGTGGAATGCCACTCTGTTAAAGGATGAGATCCTGGCTTCACACTTGAATTGGTCCTGTGAAAACTGTGTGAATATTGAGAAGGAGGGGCAAAGAAATAGAAAAATGGATCTTACAGGGAAACAGTAAGCTACCTGAACATCACAGAAACTCTGCTCTTTAGAGAGCTTCAGTCCAAGACAATGAACCCAGTAACTCCTTTGATCCAATTCTACTTGGATTAAAGAATGTACCACTGCAGTGTGTAGGCAGCGTTTTTCAGGTGGTCACAATGTAGAGACAAGTTAGTAAAGGGGAAGGTTACAAGCTCAGGAAAATGTAGCACTTAATGACAGCCACATACATTTAAGTTACCTAAACAGTGTGTGCACTGGTGTCTATGCATGTGCCTCCGTGCGTTTGTCAATGTGTGATCCAGAGCACTTTAATAAGCACTCTATTTATTCCTTTGTATAAAAGCATTGGAGGCTGGGGGTGGTGGGTTATGCCTGTAATCCCAGCACTTTGGGAGGCTGAGGCAGGCAGATCACTTGAGGTCAGGAGTTCGAGACTAGCCTGGCCAATATGACAAAACCATGTTTCTACTAAAAATACAAAAATTAGCCAGGTATGGTGGAGAATGCCAGTAACCCCAGCTCATCAGGGGGCTGAGGCACAGAGGCGGAGGCTGCAGCGAGCTGAGATCGTGCCACTGCAGTCCTGCCTGGGTGACAGAGTGCACCAGATTTCTTTAAAGTTAACTGAATGGGAGCCAGGCATGGTGGTATATGCTACGTCACAACTACGTGGAAGGCTGAGGCAGGATTACTGGAGCCCAGGAGTTCTAAGGCAGCCTAGGCACCACAGCGTGACCCAGTCTCTAAAAAACAAGGAAGTGAAAAACATAAACAAATAAAATTAAAAGAATGAAAGGTCCAAAACAGTACCAAATATTCAAATTTCCTGCATTTTGTTGATTCAGTCTGTCATCATTTTTAGATGGCATTTTTGTTCTTTTATCTCGAAAATTCCTTAACCTTTCTATTTGTGTTAAGTAACAGAGGCTGTAACATTCTGAGCTTTATATAACAGTATGCATTCACCATTAATGTACTCAGAGGCCAACTTCCCTCAAAACCTTCCTTGCTTCTCAAGGCTAAATGAGACCGTCCTGTGAGCTATGGAAACATCCTGTGTGGCCTCCAGCAGTGCCCACCAGAACACCTGCCTTACCTGTCTGTCCCTCAAGTCTGAGAACAAGTCAAATGCAAACACCCTATTCTTGTTTTGCCACAGAACCTCCTAAATTCCTGCAACCCTGTGGGTGGGTGCTCAATAAAGATTGAAAAATATTAAATTATGACATTTTACTAGCCAAGTATCATATACTATACTACAAGGTGCTATAAATCTCCCCTCAAAGGGTAGTTTTGCAAAAGACAGGTACTCAGCTGTATAAGCAGAGGCCAGACAACCAATGTGTGGAGAATTCTGAATGTGTGGGCTGGAGGTGAGGGCTGGGGGAGGCAGACTAGTAGTTCAGAAAGGTCTAGATAAAGCTTGTCCAATCCATGGCCTATGGGCCACATATAGCCCAGGATGGCTTTAAATGTGGCCCAACACAAATCCATAAACTTTATTAAAACATAATGAGATTTTTTTGCATTTTTGTTAGATCATTAGCTATCATTAGTGTTAGTGTATTTTATTTGTGGCCCAAGATAATTCTTCTTCTTACAATGTGGCCCACAGAAGCCAAAAGATTGGACACTGCTGGTGCAGATCTTTAAAGTCTTTCCCTAATCCTTTGGAAGAGCCAAAGTTCAGCCTCCCACCTGTACTCCAGAGCAACTGAGAAGCAGCTTTCAACAAAATCACCACTTCCACCAAGAATGCTACAGAATGGGCCGGGCAAGGTGGCTCAGTCCTGTAATCCTAGCCCTTTAGCAGGCCGAGGCGGGCAGATCACCTGGGGTTAGGAGTTCGAGACCAGCCTGGTCAACATGGCGAAACCCCGTCTCTACTAAAAATACAAAAATGAGCTGAGCATGGTAGCACGTGCCTGTAATCTCAGCTACTCAGGTAGCTGAAGCAGAACTGCCTGAACCAGGGAAGCAGAAATCGCACCATTGCTCTCCAGGTTGGGCGACAAAAGCGAGACTCCATCTCAAAAAACAAAAAAAAGAACGCCAAGGAATGTTATCTCAAACATCTGACCAGCCTGCAGGAAGAGGTCACTGATTTGTTTCCTTTTCATACCTCACCAAGGCCAACTAAAGCCACACAATTTGTTGGGCAAGGGGAGGATAAAATGAGTTATTTTATGTGAAAAGCTCAGAAGCAGTTCCTGGCAAATGATCAGCACTCAATAGCCTTAGCTATTAAACATTTGTTTTTCGTTTAGTTCAAATAAAAGTAAACTAAGACATTTCAATGACAGTCATTTTCCTTACTTCTGAAGTCTCCATTACATTATTCAGCCACTCATGCAAATGAACAAACCTGAGAAACTACAATCCTCAAACGAATAAACAATACACCCTCCTCTGCGAGTCCGGTCTGTGCTTTGGGG
Source organism: Plecturocebus donacophilus (assembly GCA_004027715.1). Taxonomy (NCBI): domain Eukaryota; kingdom Metazoa; phylum Chordata; class Mammalia; order Primates; family Pitheciidae; genus Plecturocebus; species Plecturocebus donacophilus. Next base: position 26,280 of record PVKP010000441.1, read on the forward strand.
GATGCAGCCCACGAGCCAGGTAATGCTTCCTCCAGCCCCATCAGAAATCACCCAATGCTGCCCACTCCTCCTCCAAAACCTGTTGCTAACGTACACAGAAGGCGGGGCAGGAGGAAGAAGACAGAGAATATACTATCGTACTTACCTTGCTGGAGTGTTTTCTCTCTTCAGAAAAATGTCATAAACTACCACAATTAACACCATACTCCAGCACATTTTGAGTCTTTAAGCAAGACTGATCATGTGCATCAACTAGTTCTCATTAACTAATCTTCACTGACCAGTGTCTGAAAATAACATGTGCAAGTACGTTCCCTTGATAGGCAGGGTAAACAGTACTTAACTAACCCACTTTCAGGGAGCTTTAACAATATATTTCTTTAAAGAGGTGAAAATGGGCTGAGGCAGGAGAAATGCTTGAACCTGGGAGGCGGAGGTTGCAGAGAGCCAAGCTCCCACAACTGCACTCCAGCCTGGGCGACAGAGTGAGACTCTATCTCCAAAAACATTTTTAAAAAGTGAAAATATGTAGAGATTCAGCATTTCTCAAATTGCATCAATGTTATCTCATGAAGAAGTTATTCTGCAGAGGTTCCTACCTTCTAGGAGTCATCTACTCCTTTGAAAATGTAATAAAAGTTATGGGTCCGAGAAAAAGTATATTAAACGTGCATGTACCTTTCATGAGATTAATGGCCTCTAGATTAGGACAGTTAGTCTAAAAAACAGACACTAACTCTATGTGTGCACTGCCCTCCCCTACTGAAAAGACTACCATTCTCCCTTCATTAGCTACTGCCAGATTTATACACTCTTTCCCATTAAGGAAATGCCCTTTGAAACTGGCACAACTTTTAATATCAAAGGCATGGCTTAGAAGAATGCATGCTACAGTACACAGCAAAACCTTACCTAAATTATTTTCCTAAAATTATTAAATGCTAATGTTAATCATTACACTAAATAAGTCTCAATCATAAAAATGGTATTTTATTATTTGCAAACATAGAAAGTCAGAACAAGAAGTCAGCCACGTGATAGCCAGTACAGTCTGCAGAGCAAAGGACTTCTCTGAATAAATCAGAATAATTCACAATTAGTCTAATTAGTCAACATGTAAGCTAAGGAAGGCTTCTGTAGGCTCAAGTAGGACCCTTTAAGAACAGTCTATCCCGTTAGTGATTTTAAACAGGGTAGCTCCTTCTCATTTGATTTGCCCTCCTATACCCACATTAAATTGCCTAATTCATGAGTAAACATCTAAGTAAGAGCTCATGGAAGTCAACGAGCCCAGCCTCAGAAAAACACAATTTTCAAATTCTGGTAGTCACTGAGTCAGGCTGCACTAAATATAGGGTCCCACTTCAGGTCCAGAGCAAAAGAGCATTTCATTCTTCTCTGGCTGCACCTGGCCCCACAGTTGAGCCCCTCACAAACCAGGGCAAACAATGGCTTTGAAATGAGGCTGGGCTGACACCCAGGCCCCCAGGACAGCCATCTGTTCCCGACTCGCCTTCCTAATGCAACCCCCAGGAGCATCTCCCTGGCAAAGCGAATGCGGCTCCCACGTGGGGTCTCCTGAGTGGCTGATGGGTCTGGAGTTGTATTAGAAAATGGGACTCCCAAAAAATGAAAGCTCTTGCGAAGGAAGTTCAGCCCACCTCCCCTCTAGCGGTAGAGAACCTGACGTAGGAGGCAGAGAAGAGGGAACAAGAACAGGTTAGGAGGCTTCTGCAGCCGCGTCACATTTCCCACAGCAAGACTGAGACAAAGAGCTCGGAAAGATCAAAACAACAAAGGTCCAAGGCTTCGTTTACCAAGCTCCCCAGACACAAGAAGGAAATATCAAAAACTGGAGAGGACTGTTCAAAGCAACACCAAGGCCTGATAACCAGGGTCACATCCATTCATGCCGGTTCCTCACAGTTGCCCAAAGCAGTCTTTCCCTTCCCGACCCTCTCCTTTCCCACTTCACCGTGGATGCTGCAGTCTGAGACCACCAAGGCAGCTGCCAAACGGATGCCCTGCTGCTCCCCTCCCACCCCACTGCGCGCACAGCTGTCAAGGCAACCCTCCCAAGCAGACCTCACTCCTGCCTAAAACTTCCTCAGCCCTTCAGTTCACAGAGAAGAAAATTAGACACTGCTTGGTCTGGCACATTCCAAGCCCAACAGCCCTGCATGTGGTTGACGCTCATACAAGGTCGAGTTAATAAAACAGCAACAAATCTAATACGCTTTATGGTTTCTACACAAGGTTAGCACTTACTTCCTCACTACTTCCAAAATGAATTTGAGATGACTTAAAATAAAATGCAGATTCTAAAAAACACAAGAATTAGACAAGAAGGAAAAGGAAAGTGAATTAGAAGCCCTAAACAGGCCAGGTGCAGTAGCTCATGTCTGTCATCCCAGCACTTTGGGAGGCTAAGGTGGGAGGGTGACTTGAGGTCAGGAGTTCCAGATCAGCCTGGGTGACACAGCAAGACCACTTCTCTACAGAAAAGAATATATATATACCCAGTATGGTGGTGAGTGCCTGTACCTAGTCAGGAGAATGAGGTAAGGGTTGATTGTAGGAATTGGAGCCTGCAGCGAGCTATGACGGTGCCACTGCATTCTAGCCTGGGTGATGAGATACCCCCATCTCTATTTAAAATAAAAATAAAAAAAGCCCTAAATAAAGGAAAGCTTCCAGTATATAGTTAAAAAAAAAAAAAAGCCTAGGAATTTCCTGGAAGATGAAAAGAATATGGAAATTAAATTATTTTAAAGCTTTCACTAAATAAAAGCATTTCAGGTAGGGTGAAATGGCTCATGCCTATAATCCCAACACTTCGGGACTTTGGGAGGTCAAGGCAGGAGGAATGCTTGAGCCCAGGAGTTCAAGACTGGGCAACATAGTCTGAAGTCTTAATGTATTTATTTTTTTAGAGACCTCATCTCTAAAAAAAAGAATAATTAGCTAAGCATGGTAATGCACACCTGTAGTCCCACCTACTCAGAAGGTTGAGATGGGAGGACTGTTTGAACCCAGGAGGTAGAGGCTGCAGTGACCCATAGCCCTCCAGCCTGGGCAACAAAGTGAGATCCTGTCTCAAAAAAAAAAAAAATAAAACAAAGAATTTAGGAAAAAAATCCTCCTAACTTTGAAAGAAATTTCTCCCAAGGAACTGAGCATTCGAGAATAAACAACAGGCTCAGTCTCCTCAGTAACTCTTTTTAGTTTTAAAATTGTAGTAGCAGTCCTCAAACGTTCCCTCTCTGCTCAACTTCCTCATTAAAAACTAAAGACCCAGTGCTAAATGTGACTTTAGAAAGAGCTCTACGACCAGAGTACCGCATCTCCAGGTGCACTGCTTTCTAGTAACCTAACATGACTGCAGGGTAGCAGGATAACGAGGACTTAACAATTGGCCCTCTGGCTAGTCTGCAGGCTGTGAATTATCTCGACTGATCGTTACAAACAGAACTTCTTCTCTTCCCTCTTCTCACTACTACACTTGACTAGTCTTAAAAAAATAATAGTAATGCTGGACGTGGTGGCTCATGTCTTTAACTCCAGCACTTTGGGAGGCCGAGGTGGACAGATCACCTGAGGTCAGGAGTTCAAGACTAGCCTGGCCAACATGGTGAAACCACGTCGCTACCAAAAATACAAAAGCTAGCCAGGTGCAGTGGCACGTGCCTGTAAGGCCAGCGACTCGGGGCTGAGGCAGGAGAATCGCTTGAACCTGGGAGGCGGAGGTTTCAGCGAGCGGAGATCATGCCATTGTACTCAAGCCTGGGAGACAGAGTGAGACTCAGTCTCGAAAAAAATAATAATAAATAAAAAGTCCTCTGGAACATAAACTATCTCATCCAAAATCACTAAGGCAATTCAAAACCGAGACCTTGACAGTTCCTGGGAAACAGCTGTCCATGAGGCTTGAGGACTGAAAGGACGGCATTTCTCAACAAACGCAGTACACCTGAGTGCTATGTCCGCGCTCACTCCTCGCACCGTGCAGTTCCAGTGTTCCAGACACAGTTTTAGCCTGTTTTAGAATAATCACTTCAATTAATTAAGGCTGGTTTCAATTCTACCTTCCTGGTCGTTAGAAGTATTTATCAGTTTAATGTCAAGAAACATTTCTCAGTTTAAAGTCATCTACAGACCTCATCAGCACCAACATCACTGCTAATTGAAGGTTTTCAGCTGTGACCAAGTCACAACATTTAGCCTAGGAAGAAAAGGACAGAAATAGAGTAGGCTTACAGTGTTTCTCAAGGGTAATGTGCGAACAAGCACCCGCAGATCTTGTTAGACTACAGGACCTGGTTCTGTAGGTCTGGGAGGGGCTGAGATTTTGCAATTCTAACAAACGCCAGGTAATGCCAATGATGTTGGTCCTCGGCCACAATTTGGGTAGTAAGGGACTAGATGGTGCTTATTAGTTTTTAATTCTGCTGGATCTGGTTCTGGGTAAGCACAGGGAATGGAAAAGTAGCAGCCTAGAATACTGATGAATCAAATCCTGCCAATTCCCAATTTGTGGGAAAGGGTACCTTCATTTAACAACAGTGTGAAACTAAGAATGCATTTTGTCATAGTGTAAGAGAATACCTGAGGTGGAATTAACTAATCTGCCTGGAGGGAAACACAAAAAGCAATGGCAGGTGGGGGAAAGAGATGAGAGAAAAAAAGGCAAGCAGTGGGACGGAGGGGGCTGTGGGTAGCCAGTGCTCTGCTCAGGCCCCAGTCCGGCACCTGTTGTCATGGGTGCGCATTTGCGGAGCACTTACGGTAGACAGCGGAGGGAGCACTCAAGCTGCTATGTTTGCAAGAGGGATGTTTATAACGCGGGGAGCCCATTGTCCTCACACAGTGAACAGTAATGAGAAGAGAAGATGCCTACCAAAACAAAGGATCAAAGCCAATGCCTCGAATTGGTATGTGAGGGAAACCTCTCCACACCACAGCGCTCCTAGGATTAAACAGGACACTCTAGGATATTTTCCTTAATGCGATGGAAATGAGCCTCATCCACACTGCCTCTCAGGTTCTGCAACTTTCGGAGCACACCTAAAGGCTCTGCGCCTTCACTTTCCTCATCTGTAAAAGAAAGATCATTAGGACCCACCTCACAGTTACTGTGAGGATTAAAACAGATAATACATACAGTACTGACATATGGGAAGCTTTTAATAAACAGGAGCTATTATATTTTTCTCCACTGCTTTCTCACAAAGCAGTGGCACAGTGTGTTCCATTCCTACCATAATGTCCTCTAATTCGGTGAAATTTTTCAGTCTCCTCTCAGAGTTTGCTGCTATTTTTCTGACTCTGAAGCAAATTAGTATATACAGCAAAACCTTAACTACGCAGGCAAAATCTACCATCAGAAAAACACAAGTTATTTGGAAGCATCTATACACAGTACATACAGCTGTATCATGGCCAGGTCCTGGAATAAAGCCAAGTATATATACTCCACTGTTGGTAAATAGCTGAAAGATGGAGATGGTGTCATTCAGGAAACAGCTCAATGTAGCAGGAAACAGCATGGATAGGACATACTGATAGGGAAAGCAAAAACTAGCTAAACTATCATTGTGAATACATATGTGCATGTGTGTTTGTATACATATATATGTATATGTATTGTGTATGTATATATGTATGTGTATATGTATATATATCTAATCTTTTTTTTATGTTGGCTTCAAAATTCAGGCAGAAAGGCTTGCCTAAGAGTTTAGAGCTCAGAATTCCTCCAGGGTTTTCTATGTCCTTTAACCTAGCACCTTTACCTCCCTATATTCAAATGTCTTACCCACTTTAATTAGAAAAAGACTGAGTATAACCATAGAATCAGTAATTGAACACATCATTTTAAACTCTCACTGGACTCACTAGTTTTCAGCACCTCTTCCCCTCTGAGTCTCATGAGGGCCTGCTCTAGCAAAACTGACTTCATGTTTCTACATCCTGTGGTTTCTCATGCCCACTCTGAGAAGGGAAAAAAAGTTGAAAAGCAAGACATCAGCGAGGGAACGGAATGAGCCAATCTCCAGATAAGTGAGCTCTAAAACACATATATTTATAAGTTTAAGGCAGCCAATTTTTTTAAGTACACGATTTCTGGTTGCTCCCAAATAACCATTTAAAAAATTAAAAAATAAAAGATAAAAAACAACCTTCCCTGGGTAAAGATCTTTAAAATGCTGGCACTATTCATACACAGGAAGGTCTCTGTCCTTAGCTATCTGCCTGACTGCTAACTAGTCAGCCATGGCCCTGGTCTGCCCTCATCCTCATGCCGCCCAGAATCCCTCCAGGTAGGCTGTAAGCTCAGTGCCCTGATCCCCACACGTTTCTGCCCACTATGTATCTGCAGCCTTACAGGACCAAATCTACACTGGCACAAAAATATAAAATGATAAAAACAGCAGCTCGAGCAGGGAAGGTGCACCAGGGACACGGCCAGGCCTGTGGCAAGTCCGGTGGCGGAGCCAGCAATTCCTGTTTATCCAAAGAAGAAACCCATTCCTCCAGGGCACGCTGCAGGCACTGGCAAGGACACAGGGAAAGGAGGGAGAAACCCTTCTCTCTCTGTAGGCAAAACTTCAAGTCACCCATCTTGCAGATCTAAGCTGGGTTTGTTTTCTTCTTAATCATTCCCACACTCGTAAAGATAACTGTGTTTACTATGCGGGGGAAATTTTTTATTTTCAAAAAAAATTGTGGGAGGTAAGCTCAGCTAATCCACAGTTTTTGCGGAGTTCTTACTGGCCAATTTAGGAGGAGAGTTTCTCTGAGTTCATCACATGCTGCTATCCACTAGAGGACAGAAGCATGATTAAATGAAAACCTTCATAAAAGCTTTTTGCAATTCAGAAAGGGAAAACAGGGTGTCTTCTCTCCACTCATTCCCCTCCTTTGGCTTTTTTTTTTTTTTTTTTGAGTCATACAAAGAAATTTCAGGCATTGGCAGAACAGAGGTGGGACGTTACAGAGACCAGCCAGCTGTTCCTTAAATAATGCTGATCTCCTACAACCTGACAGCATTTCCAACTGTTTTCACTAATTTCTCAGGAGAAAGCAAACAAACAAAAAAGACAAAAGTAATGTGAAAGTGGGGGATGGAGAATTGCAAAAGCTACCCCAATAGTAATACCGAATGATCCAAAGGAATAAAACAATATAAACTCGAAAAGGAAAGTTTCCACAGCAGAATATTAATCTCCCAATCAAATAAGTGACCTCAACTAAACAGACTTGCACATTTGAGTTTAAAAAAACAAAAACAACAAAAACTAAGTTAGGGATTAAATGAAAATTCCAGAGTTATTATGGGTGTGGCCCTGAAGAAAATTTACTTTCTTACATCCACGGAGTTTTGCCTTTTTAGAAGCTTATGTTTTGCAATCATCCTGGCTATTTTCCCAGAAGAAAAAAAAAAATTTTGGTGGAACAAGTGGAAGGATGCCTAAAATTTGGAAATTATCCTTAACCAGAGAAAAAGGTCTCAGGTCTCTTGTCTTGGGAAATACATACTCCTGTACTAAAGCAGTCAACAAAATTTCAGCAAGTTTATGACACATAGAAAGAAGCCCAGCCTTCGGTGAGGCTGCTGCCAGGAGTTCTATAAATCTTGGGTGCTCTGAAGTTTATTGGAGCACACCCAGATGGAAGGGGGTGAGAGGAGATACGGACAGGATGGGACAGAAAGGTTTTTAACCCTTCACCTTGACAAGATGTCTTATTTTGCAACTGTTTAATTTAGAATGTATATAATCAGCAACAACTAGATTTGAAGTTCCACGGGCACAGGACAGTTTCACCCTTTTGTTGTCATGGTTGCCTCCCACAAGACATGATATATGTGATGGATGTCAAACTACTTTTATTGACTAAGAGACAAATAATGTCCCAGCAGTTTGATAGGCAGCTAATGCCTCCGGGGACAAAATCAGCAGCTGGTAAGCAAGAGTGGGATGGGAGAATCCCGTCTTCAAAATTGCCTGGGAGGTAACTTTCAAACTACATAACCCCTGCCCCTCTAAAATCATGACACACCCACAGGGGTCAGGCCTCTTTCCCCGCTTTCTCCTTCTCAACTAAGCGTGCTATTGTTTCTGATGGGTGTGTATCATATCTATTAGGTGTGTACCTCTGCAGGTTGGGGGGATGGATGGCTAATGATTTACAGCTTTCACAATAGAACCTTCAGAATGGGAGGAGGGGCAGGAATCTGGATCTGGTGGGTGGGGGCGGGAACTGGGGTTTAACAGCTTTCACAGCTCTTCATCTAATGCTCTTCTTTTCAGCTCTATAGCCTACAGCTTATGCAAGACCTGGGGCTTCCAATCCCTGGACTTCTCTGGAGTTTTATGGAGCGAACCGGCTCACTTACTGGTATCCTTTTTGAGATCCTGGAGTTCAGCTTCCTCCGGTTAGCCACGTCAGTGACTCCTTCCAAAAACGTGTTGATGGTAATTCACTGCTGTGCTCTCCTTTCCTATTCTCCTATCTTTGAGGTGTCTATGTCTTTTTTAGTCCACTGCTTTCTCATTTTGGAGACACTGAAAAAAACTAAAGATATGTACGTGACAAACCATCATGCTTTTACTTTTTGTTTTGTTTCTTTGAGACAGAGTCTTAACTGTCCCCCAGGCTGGAGTGCAGTGGCGTGATTTTGACTCACTGCAACCTCCGCCTCCCGAGTTCAAGCGATTCTCTGGCCTCAGCCTCCAGAGTAGCTGGGACGACAGGGCCGCCACACCCGGCTAATGCTTGTATTTTTAGCAGAGATGGGATTTCACCATGTTGGCCAGGCTCGTCTGAAATTCCTGACGTCAGCCCGCCTTGGCCTCCCAGGATGCTCGGATTACAGGTGTGAGCCACCGCCCGGCCTCAACCCACCATGGTTTATAGAAGCCATTTTAATTGATTTAAGGTCTTCCGTGCTAGATCCCAAAAGAACAGAAATCACACAAATCTTATTTACACATGCTCCCAGAACTCAATGCAATCTAGGCCTATGGTAGATATTTTAGTATCTGTTGAATAAATGAATCATTTTAAAAGTGTACAAATCACATAACTTTAAGTTTTCAAAAGATCTTCAGCTTTCTAGGTTCTCCTCTCTCCTGGTCCTGTATTTCTCCATCTTCTTGCAGAACCATATTTAAAGCTCCAGATTAATAACCTCCTTCTCAAAAATCCCTAGAGCAAGGGCTTTCATATTTTTCTGACTGCAATCCAAAATACCTCTTACATTATAATTTGCTATATGCTTTCATATAGCTAGTGAAAATAAATTTCATACAGCAATACTTATCCTTACCATATGGAATGTCCTCTAATATCTACTATTCCATTTTAGCTCACATCCTAAAAAATATTGGCCATAATTCACTAAATTGAATTCACAACCTACTAATAGGTGATCAGCTGCAGCATGAAAAACTTTTCTATTCAACCTTTCTTTCAAGCTGCAGCTTGGATATGGTGGCCTCAGGGGCAGCCTTCCCTGACTCCTTAATTAGGTCTACATGGTATATGATCCTTCTACACTTTTCTGTGGTGGGCCTGGATCTGTGGGTCAGGCAAGACACCTAGGGGATCAGTCACATATGCCCACACAAAAACTTGTATGAATGCTCATAAGAGCATTATTCACAGAGTCAGAAGGTGGAAACAACCCACTATTCCTATTAATGAAGAAACAGATTTTTTAAAAAGTTCTGGCTGGGCGTGGTCGCTCACGCCTATGATCCCAACACTCTGGGAGGCTGAGGCAGGTGGATCATGAGGTCAGGAATTTGAGACCCACCTGGCCCAGATGGTGCAGTTCCGTCTGTACTTAAAATACAAAAACGAGCCAGGCATGGGGAGCCTGTAACCCCAGCTACTCTGGAGGCTGAGACAGGAGAATCTCGTGAACCAGGAAGGCAGAGGTTGCAGTGAGCCGAGATCGCACCACTGCACTCCAGCCTGGGCAACAGAGCAAGACTGTCTTAAAAAAAAAAAGAAAGACGTGGTATATTCATATAACGGAATATCATTCAGCCATTAAAAAAATGAAGCTCAGCCCATGCTACAACATGGAGGAAGCTTGAAAATATTATGCTAAATGACATAAGCCAGACACGAAGGCCACATATAATTCCATTATTCCCATTTATATAAAATATCTAGAATAGGCCACTCCATAGAGACAGAAAGTAGATTACGTGTTGCCAAGGGCTGAGAAGCATAGGCAGACTGAGGATAACAGTTAAAGGAAAGAGGTTTCTTTTTGGGATTAAAAAAAAAAAGGCTCTAAAACTGATTCTGGTAATAGATGCACAACTGTGTGAATAGACTAGTAGCCACTGAGCTGTACACTTTAAACAGGTGAAATGTGTGGTATGTGAATTACTTTTTTTTTTGGGGATGGTGTCTTGCTCTGTCACCCAAGCTGGAGTGCAACTGCACGATCTGAGCTCACTGCAACCTCCGCCTCCTGAGTTCAAGTGACTTTCAAGCGCTGTGATTACAGATGTGAGCCACCATGCCTGGCCTGAATTACATCTTTAATAAAGCTATTTTTAAGAGAGCGGCTAAAAGGCTGGGCATGGTGGGTCACGCTTGTAATTCTGGCACTTTGGGAGGCCGAAGCGGGCAGATCGCCTGAGGTCAGGAGTTCGAGACCAGCCTGACCAACATGGAGAAACCCGGTCTCTACTAAAAATACAAAATTAGCTGGGCGTGGTGGTGCACGCCTATAATCCCAGCTACTCGGGAGGCTGAGGCAGGAGAATCACTTGAACCCAGGAGGTGGAGGTTGCAAAATCACGCCATTGCACTCCAGCCTGGGCAACAAGAGCGAAACTCCATCTCTAAATAAATAAATAAAGTCTTATCAGTGTCTGTTTGAATGCCAACATGTACAGCCACCTGCCATAACAACACATGCTTGCTAAAAGTAAGTGACCCAAGAGGTAAAAATTCTGGTTGTCTATTAAAAACAAAACCAACAACCAAAATAACCCATCTTTCACCTAACCCTCATTTATCAAAAAAGAGGCTTAAACTTCAGATTTAGATGCCTGCAGAGTGGGCTCCCAAAAAAGCAATCTCTAAACTAAACAAAGACTAACATGGCACAGAACTACTCTAACAATAGCAACTCTCTTCCCACAATATTTCAGCTCCCAGTGGAAGCCTTTCCCCAATGTCTAAATACTTCTCTGTTTACTTCCTTCATCTAACATTTATTTTTAATAGCAGGAATAGTTTTCATTCCATAACCAAGAGAAATTAACAAATAATATCAGATCTTCTCTTTAGCAAAACAAAACCTGGAAATAATTCCTATGTGCTTCTTGTAAACAGATCACTTTTTTAAAAATAATACTTTAGAATATGTTGCACATCTAATAAATTTATCAACAAACATTTATTGCTGTATAAGGTATAAAGAAAGTGGACAAAGAAGGAGAATGCAGATCAGGTTAAGGAACTTGTAGCAAAGCAGGGGACACACACAGGTACCCAAACAACAGACATTCAGGAAAGACGAATAATAAAGTCTTTAATGACAAAGTTCCAAACTTTAAATTACAAAAGTGAACAGACTCTATTTGTGAATGCTCTTACAAGCACAGGTATTACTGCCCAGTTTCAAAATGACCAGGGCAGCCAGACGTGGTGGCTCATGCCTGTAATCCCAGAACTCTGGGAGACCAAGGCAGGCGGATCCCCTGAGGTCAGGAGTTCGAGACCAGCCTGGCCAACATGGTGAAATCCCGCCTCTACTAAAAATACAAAAAAAAAAAAAAAAAAAACTGGCTGGGCGTGATGGCAGGCGCCTGTAATCCCAGCTACTTAGGAGGCTGAGGCAGGAGAATCACTTGAACCGGGGAGGCAGAGGTTGCAGTGAGCTGAGATTGCACCACTGCATTCCAGCCTAGATGACAAGAACGAGACTTCTTCTCAGAAAAAAAGAAAATGACCAAGGCACTGCAGGAAACATGTGGTTAAACACAGAAATGCTAAACGATCCAGCAATTCCACTCCTAGGTATATGCTCAAAAGAACTGAAAGCAGGAGCTCAGATACAGTAATGTTCAGCAAGACAGCAATGCTCACAACACTACTCACAGTAGCCAAAGAGCAAAAACAATTTAAATGTCCAATGAAGTACGAATGACTTTTTAAAAAACTGGTATATGCATACACAGAATATTATTCAGGATTAAAAAGGAATGAAGTTCCGACACAGGCTACAACAAAGAGGAACCTTGAAAACATGTAAATCAGCAGTCATCAACCTGTGGGCACCAAGGACTGGTTTCCTAGAAGACAACTTTTCAGTAGAAGCTGGGGTAGGAGGGATGGTTTGGGATGAAAATGTTCCACCTCAGATCATTAGGCATCAGTTAGATTCTCATAAGGAGCATGCAGCCTAGACCTCTTGCATGCACAGTTCACAACAAGGTTCCCGCACCTATAAGAATCTGATGCTACCGCTGATCAGACAGGAGGTGGAACTCAGGTGGTAATGCTCACTTACCTGCCGCTCACCTCACACAGTGACCCGGGTTCCTAAAAGGCCATGGACCAGTACCAACCTGTGGCCCAGGGTTGGGGACTCCTCTGCTAAATGACACAAGCCAGACACAAAAGGCCATGTTATATAACTCTATTTACATAAAACTTCCCAAATAGGACTATTTTCTGTTTCCACGGAAACAGAAAGTAGATTAGTGATTGTCAGGGGCAGTGGGGAGGTGGAATGAGGAGTCCGTGTTTAACTGATACAGATTCTGTTTGGGATAAAAAAGTTCTGGAAATGGATAGGTTGCATAACACTGCGAATATACTTAATGCCAATGTGCATATATATATTTATAACGGTTAAAACGGTAAATTTTATGTTACGTATACTTAACAGCAATTATTTTTAAATGATAAAAGGGGTATTTTTAATGGCTGAGACATACAGTGGATTGAGGAACATGTCTTCAGTGGTAGACTTTCAGTGGTAGCACAGGCCGGACTTTCCCCACCAGGCAGCTCTTGGGCCAGTAACCTATATATCAGCTACACATTTATAAAGGATGTCACTTCTCTCCCAGTACGCAGAAGAGAAACGTTGTATTGCTTTATTTTGTGCACCATCAGCTAGCAGGGACCACTTACAAAAAACGTCAGAAGAAGAAATTACCCATAGTTTCCATGGGATGCGTGCAACTCACTAAAATTTCAGAGTCCAAAAGCTGAGGATCAGACAACAGTTCTTAGAACTGCAGGCCATATTAGAGAAGGAAGAGTGTGAATTAACTGCCTCATCAACTTGCGATGTGCTTTATGTGCTCAGCAACATTCACGTCAGTTAGCGCAAAGACACTATTTAGAGGAAAACTCCACAATTCACCTAAAAAACAAACTAAAAAAACCCATGGATTGTCTTACCTTTTGAAAACCAAAGAAAGGAAGACTCTGAAAAGAGAAAACCCTTCATGCACTATTAACTAAAACAGGCATGCTGTTTTCTCCTATAATTCTAAAAGCTCTTATTCTCACAATATTCCTGGAAAAACGCTTTTTCAGCCCCACACTATTAACTAAAATTGCAGACCTAAGAACGTTTTAAAGCCTTAGCACTAACCCTCAGGACTGCGGATTCTCAAGTTCCTGAAACTGGAATGGCTCTTTAAATGCCCATTATCTGTCCCCAAAGAGACAGGCAGACAAAGTCCATTGTCTTCTGCCACCAGGACAGCAGGGAGAGAATTCTTCTCAGAGTTACATTCAGAAATATGAAAATCAAATCTTGCTAAACATGTTCAAAAAAGCATCTAACATCTCTACTGAAACTAAAAAATAACAAACCTAGCCAACAGCCAAAGAGACAGACCTCCTAATTGGATTTTAACCTCATCAAAACGATAGTTACTCAATCCTAGGACATAGAACCAATCCAAAACAGTCACTATGGGACACAACTGTCATCAACTGCTCTGTCCTGGCCTCACTAATAGAAGTTTTAAGTTCTTGGCAGTAAAGTTGTGACATTTAATAAGCTCTAGCTAAAATACATCATTTGATGTATGAGCAAGGAGCATTGTAATTCAGATTCTTAGACCAATGATGTATTTTCCAACTTGAATGCTCTATAGCAGGTGTCCCCAACCCTGGGCTGTGGACCAGTACCAGTCTGTGGCCTGTTAGGAACCAGGCCGCACAGCAGGAGGTGAGCAGTGGGTAAGCCAACATTACCACTTCAGCTCCGCCTCCTGTCAGATCAGCAGAGGCATTAGATTCTCACAGGAGCGTGAACCTTATTGTGAAATGCAAATGGTAGGGATCTAGGCTGCACGCTCCTTATGAGAATCTAATGCCTGGTGATCTCAGGTGGAACAGTTTCATCCTGAAACCATCCCCCTACCCACCCGGTCTGCAGAAAAGCTGTCTTCCACAAAACCAGTCCCTGATACCAAAAAGGTTGGGGACACCTGTTCTAGGGGGCATTGCAGTTAAGAGGACAAGCAATCTTTACTTGAACTTACCCAGCTGCAAGGAATTCAATCCCCCACCCTCACAAATAAGTACATTCTATGAGTGGACAGCTCTATTAGGAAGATTATTCTGTGTTTCAAGCCAACACTCATTCCCCTGTGGTTTTTATCAACTGCCCCAGTTGAGGACCATAGATAATAAATCCACGTCCTCTTCTCTGCGATGGTCCCTCGCATGTGTGAGTGCACCTCAACCCCTGTGGAGGAGTCAGGCCCCTAATACAAACTGCATACAATCGACAAGAGCAAATGATTTAAGGAACCTTTCCCTACACCATTCACCAGACTTTTACAGCAGAATGATCTGAAATTACCTTAGACATTTATAATGAGGAGACTGACCTTCTCTGACTTGTTCTTCTCAAGTCAAACCCAATGAAGAGGTTCCCTGGACAAAGGACTTCTCTGGTGTTATTCCAATCCATTCCCAAGTCACCACCTTCTTCCTTTAAAACACGTGTCCTTTACAAACAGATGGCACCGAATGACTGTTAAATGGAAAGTTTTAGTAATCTTCCCAAAAGTAGGCTGGGTGACTGTGTCTTGTTCACCCAGTATTTGACACAGATTTTTCCAGTTGGCTAACCTGTAAAGCGTTAAAGCGGATATGGCATATTCCAAAACACAATTCCTTTGTGTAAATGATAAAACACTAAAATAACTTGTCAGCTTTTCTACAAGTTTCTGGGAATACCAGTGTTCTGTGAGATGATAATTGACACTTAAAGAAATGTACAACATATGCTAAGTGTAAGAACACCAAAGGTTCTAAGAATAGAGCAATGGAGAAACTTGTTTACGTTTGGAAAATGCAGAGTCAAAGGCCTTGACCACAGAGCCCTTCTCACCCAGCACACCTATTCATAACTTCGGGAACAGGGTCTGTTACCTCCCCCATTTAGGAAACAGTTTTAGAGCTGCACAAGGCTTCTGATTTGTAAGCTAAAAAGGGCTGCTCATGGAACCAATAGGAAATGAGATGCTTCCTTAGTTTTTTACCCAACTGTAAAGGAAATGTTAGGTGACAGTCTTACTTTTTAAAAATAATAAAATACAATCATGCAGTGTAATTTTATCACACGGAAGAAATGAAGTGTCATCACTGAAAGCCTAAGAACACGAATCTTTTCATTCAATCATAAACAAACCTCACAATGGGGAGAAAAATAACAAAGGAGAAGCCTATCACCAGCCAAAAGTTGAGAGTACATGCAATTTCTCTCTCTTCTAAATGACAGACCAAGCCTTCGCAAACAGAAAACAAATCACTCTCTCTGAAATGAGGTGAAGAAAAGGAAATGAGAGACAGCTCATTTGCACTGTGATTCACATTCCTGAGACAGTGGCACCAACGCTGCTCAGTCCAACAGGAGGCAGGACACCCTTCTCCTCGAGTATCTGTAATGTCCTGGGTTAGTTGGGGAGGGTCACAGGAAGCAGAGCTCAGATGAAATAGTCAGAACGCACTTAACGGCTCTGCAGACTGCACTGATCACTCTGCCCAAAGCAGAGTTCAGCTCAAGCGCTGAGACGGGCGGCTGTCTGCAGCTGGCCATTCTCCTTCCCCGCTAGCATCGCGGTTATTGATCCCTGCATCCTGCACAAAGCTAAATTAAAGACGGGCTGCGTCAGATAAGGCTGCCGAACAAAGAGACCTCCTGGGCTCCCGAGGAAACCAGTTTGCGCTTCAAATTTGCACTCTAGGCTGAGTGACTCACTGGGTAAACATTCTGTGTACATCACAAAGAGATTGCTTTTAGAGGCACTTTTTTTTCTTCTTCTTCTTTTTAAGACAGAGTCTTGCTCTGTAGCCCAGGCTGGAGTGCAGTGGCTCGATCTTGGCTCATTGCAACCTCTGTCTCCCAGCTCCCAGGTTCAAACAATTCTCCTGCCTCAGACTCCTGAGTAGCTAAGATTACAGGCATGTGCCACAATGCCCAGCTAATTTTTGTATTTTTAGTAAAGATGGGGTTTCACCATGGTGGCCAAGCTGGTCTTGAACTCCTGACCTCATGATCTGCCTGCCTCAGCCTCCCAAAGTGCTGGATTACTTTCATACTAAGTACCTCTACCCACTGGGCTCGGTGAGCCATCGTGCCCAGTGGGTAGAGGTACTTAATATAAAAGTACTATACGTAAACAGTCCTTGACTCTTGAGTAGTTTACAGTCTCCTCAAGGATACCAGGTTGAAGAATAAGAGAATCTCGATTATGCTCTCGGTCAAGCCCAAATCTTTGAAGCTGGCCTTGAAAACAAGCACTGGACCACATTCCCAGAATCTATTGCCCTGTGGAACTCAGCCAACCATCTGAGCAGCAGCATAAAGTATCCGTATCTTCACTCATTCCCTGCTGGATTGATTTGTATCAAAGACTCCAGTGGATTTGCTGCATGAAGGTACTTCCATACTTTCCCTGGTTCTCAATGGAAAGACAGGAAGAAGAGGTGACTAGCAGGATAAGGGACGCACTGACCAACTGGATAGGGTCAATGCCAATCATTCAAAATGGAAAAATTTCTTTAGACTTAGTGAAGTTTCAGAACATCATTCACAAGGCTGATTTCAATGCTCTATTTCATGTATTTTTAATGGTTTTTTAAAGGCTTTCAAACTCTTAGCATCTCCCTCAAAAGAAATAGTACCCAGACGCTCTAATGGGAAATGTTAAAAGAAAATGTTATTGGAGGCAAAGCAACACATCTCTGGAATATATATGGTGAGCTGGCTTATTTGGTCTGATCTAAAAAACTGAATGAAGCAGGGACTGGGGTTTTCTGCAATACCTACTATGCGGCTTTCTTTTGGGAAAGTCAACCCATCAACAAGCTGAAAGGAAAGGCTTCTATCTCCCATTCTCTCCTGTAATATAGATTTCAAGGGTGCATACAGTGTGTTTTTAAATAAAGAGGCAGAGGCTACCCAGGTGTTTCTGAGGCACGGCTAGGCTCAGAGTCACTGCTTTAAGGAAGCAGCATGCCATGTAACCCACCTGCAACCCACCTTAAACCACTTGGTATTCTGGTACAGGTATAGATTCAATGGGCTCATCAAGGCCACAAGGAATAGCCATATTAGGAAGTTGCCTCAGTTAATGGTGATCTAATGTGAGGCTCCCTAGAGAAGCAAGCAAAACAGGGAAGTATAAAACAGGAACCCCACGAGCAGCTGCCCTGTTGGGCCTTCTAGAAAATCAAAACATACTGTACTTAGAATATTACTTTAAGTAGTTTGACTCAACTTCAATTCTAACATCACCCACTGCAAAACAGCCATCCTGGCTTCCACCCTCTACTGTTCTTGTTACCACTGGCTCATTAGGAGCCTCTTTATCTCCTCATGGTTTCTGCTTAACTAAGGGCTTTTATTGCCTCATGCCTTTTGCTGTCTTCCCATTTCTGGGTCTCTCTCTGTCTCAAACTCCCAAGAGGAAGAATCTCTGCTCAATATAGGCTGCTGGTTAGCCTATAGACGCTTACCTTGGGAATCAGACATAAGCAAGCCTAGTTCAAGCAGCTAAAGCCAAAATGTGGAGCTGCATGCACCCAGCTCGGGGATACTGACAAAAGGAAATCCTAGAAAGCAAGCTGTGGACATGGCAGGCTCCTGCAGGGAGGCCAACATAACTAGCAGACACCTAACATGATCTGTCTGGTGAAGGTCATTTTCCTAAGCAGATTTCAAAGTTCTGTATACAGCCGATTATACTTATTTCTCAATAAGGTTTATTTTATGGGTCTCTGACTGGAGATCACTTAATTACCTAAGTAACTTAGCAATATACTTAGTTACCTAGTTACCTAAGTAACTTAGCAATATACTTAGTTACCTAGTTACCTAAGTAACTAACCAAGTGTTTTTCAAACTTCTCTGTGCATCAAAATGATCTGAAGGGCTTGTTAAAACAGATGGAAGGGTTCCTCTGCCAGAGTTTCTGATTTAGTAGGTCTGGTTAGGTCCCCTATGCTTTGATTTGGCATTTTTTTTTCTCTTTTTTTTTTTTTTTTTGAGAAAGAGTCTCACTCTGCCGCCCATGCTGGAATGCAGTGGCATGATCTGAGCTCCACTTCCCAGGTTCAAGTGATTCTCATGCCTCAGCCTCCCGAGTAGCTGGGATTACAGACAGGGGTGTGTCTCCATGACCTTCTTTTTTTTTTTGGTATTTTTAGCAGAGACAGGGGTTTGCCATGTTGGCCAGGCTTGTCTCGATCTCCTGGCCTCAAGTGATCAGCCCTCCTCAGCCTCCCAAAGTGCTGGGATTACAGGCATGAGCCACTATACTCGGCCTGCTTTTGCATTTTTAATAAGTTACCAGGCGATGTTAATGTTACTGTTACTCAGGACTAGATATTGAGAACCACTGGTCTGACATATTAGGTATCTTAAAACAAGACAAATTTCTATGTAGTGGGATTTGTTGCTTTTGTTACATAGAGATTTAGGTATCTAAATATATCAAAAATAAATCAATAGCTGTATCATAGAATTGTAAATTCTGACTCATACATAACTTTGGAAGCTAAATATGATAAGATACACAATGGCTCTCTGACATTTGAAACCCACTGAGGTAAACCAATGGTTCTCAGGAGGGGACAATTCTATAACCCAGAGGACATCTGACAATATCTGGAGATTTTTTTTGTTTATTTTTTGGTTTTTGACATGGAATCTCACTCTGTGACCCAGGCTGAAGTACAGTGGCACAATCTCAGCTCACTGCAACCTCTGCGTCCCAGGTTTAAGCGATTCTCATGCCTCAGCTTCCTGCGTAGCTGGGACTACAGGCGCCCACCAACACGCCCAGCTACTTTTTGTATTTTTAGTAGAGTCAAGAATTCACCATATTGGCCAGGCTGGTCTCAAAGTCCCGACCTCGGGTGATCTGCCTGCCTTCACCTCCCAAAGTGCTGGGATTACAGGTGTGAGCCCCCACACTCAGCCTCTGGAGACATTTTTAATTGTCCCAACTGTGGGAGGGGTTCGTGATGGTGCCAGATCTAGTGGGCGGGGACCATGGATGCTAGCAAACATCCTGCCATGCACAGGACAGCCCCCACAACAATTGTTATGACCAAAATGTCAACAGTGCTGAGGCTGAGACACCTCATGGCTGCTTAGAAAGTGAGGGTCCAGCACAGCCTGCAGATGAAGAATCCAGCACGGGCCAGGTGCAAGACTCTTTCTCAAGAAAAAAAAAAAAAGAATCCAGCATACCCAGGAATCCTCCTGACTATGGAGACACAGAACCACACAAGCCAGTGAACTGAGGTAATTGCACTCCCAAATCAAGGACCGGATATAAAACAAAAGTAATCATAACTGAAATCCGAGGAAGCAATCCGAGTGAGGTTACAGGAGCAGACGGCAGCGCCACAAAAGGACCAAGATGGCCCTGAGTGAATGAACAGGTGACAACTACTGACGTTTTCTTTTTTTTTAATCTAGGTAACTGGAAAGTGAACGAGGGGCTTGAGCATGTATCTCAGTACATTCAGATCTGCAATAAAAGCAAAATGAAAAACAGATATCCATAGAAAATGCACAGTGCTGTCTTCAGGGACAAATTTTTCAACACTGAACTTGAACCTTTTCTTAAAAAAAGATTTCTCAAGAGCTGTGTACCCTCTTTAAGAGCAGCAGAGTGAAAAAAACATTCTAAACCCATTTCTGTAGACAGTCTGTACTGGCTTAAAATAGCTCTGAGCAGAGAAAACATTACAACATGTACCTTGTCCAGGGCCAGGAATACATGCAAAGTTAAGGTCTTTCTTTTGAAATATTTATATAAACTATCTCTAAATAATCTGTGACTCAAATATACAATCAGATTCTTATAATCAAAGCATTTGACATTATCACTACAGTACCCCTGACAGTAACAGCTAAGACTTACTGATGACTTACCATGTGTCAGGCACTATTACAAAATATTTTATATCTAACATCCCACTTAATTTTCGAAACAAAGCTACAAAGTAGTTTGTTACTACACCCATTTTACAGATGGAGACAGTAAGGCACAGAGAAGTTAAATGCCCAAGGTTAAAGGTTAGCAAATGCCATTTCCAAATTCAAATGTAGGCAGACTTATCTACTAACACAGAAATATGGGAGGTATAAAATATGAAGACACTGAAAAAAGAAGCCATTCCTGAATTTAAGGCTAAATACATCACCACAAGCATCTCTCTCCAGAATATTAAAACGTAAAGCCCTATTCTGATCAATAAAGAGTTGTCTACTCCCAGAGAACACAGAAAAAAGGAACTGAGCATGAAGCCTTCCTGCATCTACAGTGTTGCTGACATCACTTGTTCAGTTCTGTGGACAACCTGCATATGTCAGATGTAAAGACAGATGCCACTTTCATTAAATCTCTGCAGCAAGAACACATAAATGGAACAGTGCTTAAGAAACTCTAAGTGACAAGGTGCTAATAGCCTTTCTTTTGTTCCAGATGCTTTATTAACAAGCAAACCTGGACAGGAAAAACTGGACCAACTTCTTGCATCCAGGCCTTGTCAAGAGAAAAATATGGAACAGAGAAGACCCAACACATTCCCCAGAGAGACCACTTCAGAGAGAGTAAAATGATAGAGGGTTAAGTGCTATTTAAACCTCAAAGTTTTTTTCTAGAAAGGCAAACTGTTGAAAAGGAAATCGCTCCCAGAACTTCACAGTTAATTCACAAACAACAAATTTGGGGGAGATAAAATTCTGATAAGGAGCAGGACACCCAAGATACTTGAAGGGAAACATCTGTACACCCAAGCCAAATATTTAACTGTGTCACTCTGTGCAGCCTAGTTTTGATTATCAACAAACAGCACAAGCAGTGACTGTGACTCAGTGAACAAAGTTGTACAAAATGTTTCCCCAAACTGCAACATTTGTTCTGTCCCAACGATGCTGGCAAAGAATACAGATTGGACCAAGAAACTTAAAAGAAAAGGAGCTGAGGCCGGGCATGACGGCCTGTGCCTGTAGTCTCAGCTATCAAGACACCGAGATGGGAGGAATGTTTGAGTCCAAGAGTTGGAGACCAGCCTGAGCAACACAGCAAGAGGCCACTTTTTAAAATGCTTGAGAGAGAGAGAAAGATTCTTATAAGAAAAGAAGCTGGAATACTCTTAAGTGCCGAACTGAACTGTCCAAGACTTAGTAAAAAAAAAAAAAAGCACAGCTGCTTCTCTTCAGGTCACGCCTATGACAGATAAGATCTTTTTTGTGGTTGCCAGTGACAGCTGATTTAGGACAGATGGACTCAGGAAACCAAAAAATGACCACTGATAACATCCACTGGCCTGGACTTCTGGCCACACCTTAGCCCAGATTCTGCAAGTAAGTGTGGCTATGCCCCATGAAGTAGGGGAGTTTAGCATCCAAGAGCAGACAGATTGCCCTAAAATAACCTTGCAAGGTTCTCAGTCGCTTCCCTACATCTAGGTCTCTTGATTTTCTGTCGGTTCCACAGGGTAACTAAGAAAGTCCTCGGTGCTTGTTTCCTGAGACTGAAAATGAGGAGATCTCTGGGGAATGTCATCCTATCTGTCAGTCTGGAAGAAAAGGCAGCCACAAGCAACATGGTACACAATGGTGGCTTTGAAAGGACAGAGAAAGGCAGACTGAACTCTACGGGGCCTCAGCAAGGAGGACAGGGCTCCACAAGGAGCTCCTTGTGGCAGAAAAGAGAGCACTAGTCCTCTTCACCTGGGCACCCCTCTCCCTGAGCAGGGAGACAGTGAAAGGGTCAGGAAGTGGGAACAGTACATGAAAATGCGAAGGACTACTCTGCAGCTTCTAGTGGAGTGGGGAAGGACCCTAAGACTTAAGAAATTGTTGTTAGCTATAAGATGAAATTAACTGCCTTCAGAATTGTCTGGGAAGAAAAGCAATGTCTCCTTTCATTATGATACTAAATTATGTTCTAAGACATTGGACTAGTTCTACTAGCATATTAGCTTAGGGTTCTTGTTAATTACATTTCCTGTAATGAAAGTGTCATGCACCTTATCATTGGCCAATCTACTCAACTACCATTTACGAGAGCACTCAAAGACCCAAGGTAAGAAAGTCTCACGACAAGGGCAAAGATTGGAATCATATAATATAGGCTCACACCTACCTAGGGTTCAACCAAGGAAAAAGCTATGGCTGATTCTGCCAAGACAATGATACTTGGGAGCTGTGACTCTGAAACCATAAATGAAGTCACAGGACTTTCTCATTCCAACAAACATACTGTAGTAGAAGACAACATGTCCACACAGGCAGATCTGAAAGAATCCTAAATTACATGAAAAAGGTTTGCCTCAGGAGCTAAGGTCCAAGGAACACTGGTCTAAGAAATACTAGGATCCGAGCAAAGACAAAAAGCCATTCTGCAAAGTGGACTCTTGTTTAAGACAATGAAATTGACAAGGTTGAGGATTTATTCTCTACTTAGACTTCCTGAATAACAATCAGGTAAAAATATGCATCCTTGAAAATGCCTATTAGGCAATAGTGGCAATGATTCCACCTCCAGGATATTATCCAAGGGAAATAAATATGAAGATATGGACATTTACAAGGCAAAATATTGGAAATAACCTAAATTACCTGGCAATAAGGGACACGATTAGGAAAAATTACAGTAATCTCCTAAAGTGAGTAAATGGAGTACCATGCAGAAAATCAAGCTGATATAAATTATTATCATAGAAAGCTTTGACCCCAAAAATCAAATTTTAAAAGTATATCACAAAATAGTATTCATGATTCCATTTTTTAAAATATATTTATATGTAAGTTAGCACAGAAAAATATGGAAAATACTATTTTTTCTCCAATGATTATATCTAAATTGATAGGATTACGTAACGTTCGCTTTTCCTTTCCTATGTTTTATAATTGTTTTAGTAATGCAAATTCAGAGATGCTTCCAAAATTCAAAATACCAATAACAAAACTTTTTGCCAAAGCAATGCATAGGTGGTATTATTCACCATGCAGGTGGCACCTAGATTGATGTTCCCCACCCTGCCTGGAGGAGCACAGAATGGTGCTACAAGCTCCATACCCTCCTCAAAAGGCACATCCATAGGAGCCCATTAAAGACCGAGAAAGTCTACTTAATTCAGTTCAAGGGTGTTTGCCAAGCACGCGTGATCCCCAAACACCTACAGTTGTTTAAAAGGTTCACAGACAAAGCAGGAGTGATTCCAAAGCAAGGTGATCAGAATAGTGATGTCTGAAAACAGCATTCTCCAAGGACTGAGATCCCAGGAAGGGAGCCTATTTAGCTGGAGGACTATGAGACCAAAGAAAAGTATGATAAGCTTCTTCAAATACTTGAACGGCACTCATGGGTAGGAGGGAGAAAAATTGTTGTGACATTCCAGTAGACTATGCAAGAAGAAGTGGAGAGTGAGAAGCAGATCCCAGGCCAAACGAAGACAGGGCTTTGCGGGGCTCTTTTCTCTTCACTGGAAATAATGAAGGAAAACGTAGATACCTAGCTCTCAGAGGTGCTACAGAAGAAACTTCTAGGTTAAGACACATGGTTAGATGGCTACCAAGAGTCCTCTAGCCCCAAGATCCTCTAGGCAGCAATCAATGCGGGTAAGATCTGAATAAATTTCCCCAGAGTCTGCTTAAGTCAATCTGTCTACACCAGATCCTGTCTGATGGATACACCTACTAATCCCAGTCAATGTCCATAAATGTCTCCTGGGACCTCAGGGCCCAGGGCTCAGCAGAAATAGACACATTGCCTCTTTAGCAGGAACTACGCACATTTGTCTCAAACCCTTGCCAAAGGCTGGAGAGGTTGTAAGTACAGCTCAGGGCATATGTACATGCCTGCTTCCTACCTCTAAGAGGATGTCCTGTACATCTACACCTATCTAAAGAAAACAAGGCACTTGCTGGACAAAGTTCATCAAGTTATAATGCTTTCAAAAAAAAGGAAAATCTCGGGTTGGGCAGAGAGGCTCACGCCCGTAATTCCAGCACTTTGGGAGGCCAAGGCAGGTGGACGACTTGAGCTCAGAGTTCAAGACCCGCCTGAGCAACATGGCGAAACCCCATCTCTACAAAAAATACAAAAATTAGCCAGGCATGGTGGCCCGCACCTGTAGTCCTAGCTACTTGGGAGGCTGACGTGGGAGGCTGCAATGAGCTGAGCCTCGGTGGCAGAGGCTGCAATGAGCTGAGATTACGCCACTGCATACCAGCTTGGGTGACAAAGTGAGGCCCTGTCAAAGGGGAAGGGGAAGGAGAAAAGAAAGGAAAAAGAAAAGGAAAGGAAAAGAAAAGAAAAACCAGCTTACATATGTAATCCCACTCTGGAAGGCTAAGGTGGAAGGACTGCTTGAGCCCAGTGAGACCAGCCCGGGCAACAAAGTAAGATCCATTTCTACAAAAAAACAAAAAATGAGGCATGGTGGCATGTGCCTGTAGTCCAGCTCCCGAGAGGCTGACACAGGAGGATCTCTCCAGCCCAGAGTATCGATGCTGCAGTGAGCTGTGTTTGAACCACCGCATTCCAACTTTTGGATGACAGACGGGAGGGAGGGAGGCCTCCTGCTAAGAAACAAGATGAGGAAAAGAACCCAGTGAATGAAAGTGAACACTGTTTTACCCTCTGCTACTGCCAAACACACACACACACACACGCACACGCACACACACACTCCAAGCATCCTTCTTTCCCCTCTTTGCCCCTCCTTCTTCAAAGAGCTGGGGAAAGTGGTCTATTGAGAGAGAAAAGTAAATAAAACACAGTAATGTAAACATTTAGACAATAATATACCCCATATATACCAATCCAAAATCTCATATTCTATTTTTTAAAAAAAGCATTTTAGAAAGCAGAGGGGATAAGAAAGGGAACAAAAATCTTTTAGCCTTCAGATTTTAGCTGCATTTTTAATCTCTTCTAACAAAAGATATTAACAGTGTTTCTAATGAAATGAAACCTAAAGTTGTTACAGTAACCTTTTACTAAAGTCTTTATTTTCTCTGTAACTATTTTCTAACTATGAAAAACAAGAGTTCACCCTATTCATTCCATATTTTGATTCGATTTCCTGGCTCCTTAATGTCCACAATGTCCCTTTCATGCTACTCTCACTCTCCCT
Source organism: Plecturocebus donacophilus (assembly GCA_004027715.1). Classification (NCBI taxonomy): domain Eukaryota; kingdom Metazoa; phylum Chordata; class Mammalia; order Primates; family Pitheciidae; genus Plecturocebus; species Plecturocebus donacophilus. The sequence goes on from PVKP010000441.1 coordinate 51,957, forward strand.
CCCCGCTTACCTTCCGCCCCTCTCCAGGGTGTACCTAACTGCCTTGGCCCGAGAGTGGCTAAATCCCAGAGACTGGAAAAAGAGTCTCTTTTTAGAACAATGAAAAGTTACACCAGGCCTGGTATACACTCAGCTCAACAGCTTCCTTGCCCAAGGTCATTTGACTCGCCTATCCTAACTACAGAAGAAACTGGGGCAGTTGCAGACGAGGAGAGAGTAGAATGCAAATGCAGCTCAGGTAACAGGTACAAGTCGGCCAGAATGCCTCCTGAAAACGCGTGTCCCGGGCCAGAGCCTGCCCCAGCCCCTACTCGGAGATGAGTGGAAACAGCTAGGAACCGACTCCAGTGTTCAGTTCAGGTAAACTGTGAAGTGCTCAAATATGGATTCTTTTATTTTGCAGCTCCCAGAATTTTTGCCAGGATCCTTGGCAACAATGCATGTTCTCTGATAACTCATTCCCAAAGATCGTTTCAATGTTGTCCCTGTTTTCTAAAGCTCAATTTTCTGGAGGCATGTAACTTCACCCAGGTGCTTTGAAAATCACCTATGCACAGAATTGTAAGTGATCCTTAAAAGTTGAGACTCCTAATGGTACCACAAAGGAAACTGTTCAAATTACCCAGCGACTGGTACAAGAGCCTCGCACAGAGGGATGTAAAGCCGGCGGCCTAGAATAATGACTTTCCGACAGCATTCTTCAGAAGACACTGCAGTCTACAGACATTTTGTATGAATTTGTCTTATGACTATTTTAACTACCGCTATAAAACACCAACACACACACTCAGATGTGTTACACCAAATTTTACATATCAGAGAACAGCTACGAGGTACACTGTGCTGCCAGGGTAACCCACTTTTGCGCAGATCTCAGAATAAAGCTGCGTCTGCCGTCTCTGTTGACTTGGAAAGCATCCTGAGATTGCAAGACTCGCTTTTTAAACTGTGATATTGGTCCTGCTTAACTGGTGAACAGGGAGTCTCTCCATTTCATGCAACCAGGACAAAAACCAAATCTCCCCTTCTATTTCTAATTTGCGTTCATCAAAACTGCCTCACTGAAATCAGTGACTAGGTTTACACTATCATAGGTTTAGCTATGAACTCCCAAAATACAATCCCAAAACGTCACTACATTATGGGTCCCATGAAGAAAAACTGTTTTAAACGGGCACTACCAAATGTTTAAGTCTGGAAACCATTGGCCAAGGCTCACGTTCCCTTCACAAAGCTGCACAACACAACTTCCAGCATGAATACTGTCTGAAAAGTGACTATGGCACAGGGCAGGCTGCTGAATTAAGTTAGGTACTTAGAGACTGGGGAACTGGAAAAGCATTAAACACACTGGCCACGGAAAATGAGCATGGCCTACTGTAAAAGAACAAGAGTTTCCATATTGCAGAATATCTGAGATTGAAGATAATTTGTGACTAGGTCAAACACTTCCAAAACTTCTATATGAGAAATATTTCTTTTTTCACGTCCTCTTAAAAAACAAGCAGGTGAAATAAAGTTTATACTTTGTTAGTGAAAGACAGCACTACCATCAAAATATTTTAGGGATACAGGTCACCCAAAATAATACCTCTATACCTTTCAACACTTTTTTAAGTTAACTTAGAGTTATTTCAATCAAGCCTAATTAAGATGTTCAAAAGCCATAAATAAATAGCCAAGAAAAAAAGATGTTAAAGGGATTTCAGTCCAGGCGCGTTGGTTCACGCCTATAATCCCAGCACTATGGGAGGCCGAGGTGGGAGAGCCGCTTGAGTTGAAGTTCAAGACCAGCCTGGGCAACACAGTGAGACTGTGTCTACAAAAAATAATGATTAGGCAGGCGTGGTGGCATGTGCCTGTAGTCCCGGCTACTCGAGAGGCTGAACTGGGAGGATTGTGGCTGCCTAATTATTATTTTTTGTCTAATTATTATTTTTTGTAGAGACAAAAAATAATAATTAATTAGGCAGGCGTGGTGATTGTGATCGTGCCAGCCACTGTCTTCCAGCTTGTGCCACTCAGTGAGACCCTGTCTCAAAAAAAGCTGTGTGTGGGGTGGTGGATTTCAGACTAACTTTTCGAAGAAAACAAATGGACAACAAATGGGTTGTTTTAAAGAGAACAGTAAATAAAACAGAATGATTCAGTTTGTACGCCGCTTCCCTTCCCTGCTCAATTTAGTAAGAAAGGAAGTCCTGCTTCTGACCCATTTTATGAAGGGTGTGGAAGAACAAGGGGTTGGCAAAGATGATATAATCCAATTCCAAATCAAACAGAAAAAAGCAAAGCGGAGACTAGGAATGACCTTCCACACTCTTTAGGGCCACCATCCTGGAGAGAGACAGGATTGCCACACTCCTTTCCCCCAAACAAGCAACAGCAGAAGTGTGAGTAACAAGAGGTCATCAGGGCTCTTGCTCCCTCTGGACATTGTTTTTCCTTCACTATTAGTTCTCAAAAAAAAAAAAAAAAAAAATCCCAGCACTTTGGGGGGCCAAGGCAGAAGGCTCGCTTGAACCCAGGAGTTCAAGAGCAGCCTGGGCAACATGACAAAACCCCATCTCTACAAAAAATATAAAAATTAGCCGGGTGTGCTGGCACATGCCTGCAGTCCCAGCTACTTGGGAGGCTGAGATGGGAAGATCACTTAAGCCTGGGAGGTTGAAGCTACAGTGAGGTGTGTTCACGCAACTGTATTCCAGCTTGGGTGATAAAGTGAGATCCAGTCTCAGACAAAAAAAAAAAAGTCCAGACAATGCCAAATGCTGCCAAGGATTTAGAGAAACTAGATCACTCATACACTGCTGGTAGAACCATATAATGGTACAGCCACTCTGGGAAACAGTTTGCCAGTTTCTTATAAAAGTAAACATGCAATTCCCATACAAACCAGCAACTGTACTCCTTGGCCTTTATCGCAGAGAAATGAAGAAGTATGTTCACTCTATCAGTTTTATTTCTGTTAGCCAAAAACTAGAAACAACTAAGCTGTCCATCAACTAGTCAATGTGTAAACCAAAGATGGTACATCCATATCATGAAGTACTCCTCAGCTAAAAAGGAAACAGCTGATACAACTTGGATGAAGATCCAGGGAATTGTGCTGAGCAAGAGCAGCCTATCCCAACAAGGCATATACTATGTAAATTTACATAATGTTCTTAAAATGACAACATTATAGAAATGGAGAACAGATGAGTGGTTACCAGGGGTTAGAGAAGTGGGGAACGCCAGGTACAGCTATAAAAAGGCAATGTTAGGGTCTTTATGGTGAAGGAAATCTGTATTTTGCAGTATCATTCAATGTCAGTATCCTGGGTGTGACATGATACTACAATTTTGCAAAACAGAAAAACTCAAGGGTATAAGAGACCCTCTCTGTATAATCTGATATAACTGCAGACAAATCTACAATTATCTAAAAATGAAAATTTTTAAGTTTTAAAAACTACGTAAGTTAAAATATGTTTTTTACACTCCAAGTACTAGAAAAATTGGGTGAAGAATCATTTAGCAAATGGGAGAAGGGAATAAGAGTCTAAGAAACACAGAATTGCTTTCTAATGACAACCCCTGAAGACAACAGAAAAAGGTGTTACAACAACATAGGACACGTCAAGCCGACGTGACCCAGAGTGGAACTACTCACAACTTGGATTTTAAAGAACACGGGCTAGGCCGCTCCCTTGTGGGGGCTGTTCATGGCGGTTCTGGGGTCTCCAACACTTTTCCCGGCTCTTGCTCAGATTTTGGCCCTAAATCTGTCCAAAGCAAAGGCAGCGGAGCTTGAGGTTCTTGTAGGAGTGAAATGACTGAGGACAAACTGGTGGTACTCGGAGCAAGTGGTGTTGGGAAGAGGGCACTGACAATCCAGCCAATCCAGAACCACTTTTTGTAGATGAATGTGATCCCACCACAGAGGATTCTCAGAGAAAACAGGTGGTGACAGATGGTGAAACCTGTCTCCCGGACACTCTCGATACAGCTAGACAAGAAGAGTCCAGTGCCGTGAGAGACCAATACATGCGGACAGGCGACGGCGTCCTCTGTGTATTTACCATTAATAATAGCAAGTCATTTGTGGATATTAACCTCTACAGGGCGCAGATTAAGCGAGTGAAAGACTCGGGTTATGCACCTGTGGTGCCAGTGGGAAACAAGTGTGATTTGCCAACAAGTACAGTTGATAGAAAACAAGCCCACAAACTGGCCAAGAGTTACGGTATTCCATTCCCTGAAACCTCAGCCAAGACCAGACAGGGTGTTGAAGATGCTTTTTACACACTGCGAAGGGAACTACACCAGAACCAAACGAAAAGCCTCAACAGCTCTGATGACGGGACTCAGGGTTGTATGGGATTGCCATGTGGGGGGATGAAACAAGATCCTCTCAAAGTTCTATCAGAAAAGAGCCACTTTCAAGCTGCACCGACACTGTGGTCCTGACTTCCCCGGAGGAGAAGTATTCCTGCTGCTATCTTCAGTCTCACAGAAAAGCTTCTGCTACCTCCCCAACTGGCAGTATTTTAGTGCAATACTCTCTATCTGATAAGTTCTCAGAATAACTACCTCCTTGCCTGGCTGTCTGACCAGAGAACTGCACCTTTCATTACTGTAAGGCCGGTTGCCTTGCTGGGAGCTCGGACGCACCCCCCACCCTCCTTTTTTTTCCTTTTAAAAGCCCCGAGCAAGCTCAGACATGCTCGGCATGTTCCCTTCCCCTTTGCTCGCACAGCCTGGTCTTCCCTTAAAGAGCCCAGTATGCAAACAAGGTGCTGCAACCATAGCTTCTTAATAACCAATAGCAGCCGAGTCTTAACAACCAATAGCAGCTGAGTCTTAACAACCAATAGCAGCCGAGTCTTAACAACCAATAGCAGGCAAGTAATTCCAACCAACAACAAGCCAAGTCCTAGGTCAAGGCTTGTAACTTACCCAATAGCAGTCTTGCTCTCCCTCAACCAATCGAGCTGTTTCACTCCCTATAAAACCCCCTGTCTAAGAGGAGTCTGCGCCAGACTCTTGTCAGGTCCTCCTGTCCGGACCGCAGAGCCTCACCCGGGAGCCTGAATAAATTCCCTTGCATTGGATTATTTTGGTGCTGGCCTCAGTTTCTTTGTTTTATCCTCGGAAACAAACCTTACGATTATGTGTTATTTTTCTGCCCTGGGTTCTTCCACAACACAAACACACCTCTGCCACCCCAGGTTGTTCATCTGAAAAGCAGTTCATGTCTGAAACAGAGAACCAAACGGCAAACATGGAATTCTATTGAAAACAGTGTCTTGAGCTCTTAAGTAGCAACTACCACTGATTTTTTTTTCTTTTACTGTTGAACTTAGAACTATGCTAATTTTTGGAGAAATGTCATAAATTACTGTTTTGCCAGGAAGACAGTTATTACTGCTGTTTGGTTTGTCTGTAATGTTACTGGCTGTAGTCTATACCCTGGCACCTGCTCGAGATTCATAAATACAAAAATGAATACAGAATTTTGAGTCTATCCTAGTCTTCCCAACTTTCATGTAATTAAATACAACTTTCACAGTAAAATGCCTTTTTCCTAGAAGTGGTTTGTAGACTTCCTTTACAATATTTCAGTGGAACAGACGTCTCAAAATTCCTTAAGCATGAAAATGAATGTCTGATTTACGTCTGTGACTTATTTACCATTGAGGGAAAGCTGTATCTGTATGAGAGCAGATGTCATTTTGTACATGTATGAAGTTGGTTTTCCAGAGGCCTGTTTTGGGGGCTTTCCCAGGAAAAGATGAAACTGAAGGCATCTGAGTAATTTCACTTTATTTTTACCTAATCTCCACTTTTTTCCTAGGTTACTACCTATAAAAAATGTATGTAATTTGTTTCCTCTGACTTACTGATAAACCTAATATTCAATGAACTTCCCATTTGTATTCAAATATGGGTCATGCCAGAAAGCGCCACATTTGCAGGTGTTCAAATATTGTAAAACTTTGGTGCATTGTTATTTAGTAGCTGTGATCCTTGATTTTCAAACCTCAAATACAGTATATTAACATACTACTTTTTCACTGTGTATCATGGTATCCTAACCCTAACCCTAACCCTTCTCACCCCACCCTCTACACCTCCGCCCACAGCAATAGGGCCTTGATTATTTCAGTTAAGTAAAGCATGAGCCCTCCCTCTATGGTGGGATCACAAGAGAAAGAAATTCTTCCACATTTGCTCATTGCACAGTAACTCCAGCTAGTAATTTTGCTGGGTGCAGTTAGCCCTGCAAGGAAAGAACACGAAAGTCAGCACAAGCCCTTTATCTTGACTGGAAAATTCGGTATTACGTATTTAAATCTTTTTTTTTTTTTTTTTAATTTTCCTTTTAAGCCATGTAGAAACTCTAAATTAAGCCAATATTCTCATTTGAGAATGAGGATGTCTCCGCTGAAAAATATTTTAAATTTTCTTTACTCATAATGTTCTCTGAAGGGTTTAAAACAAGTTATTTATAAATCTGTCTACACTGCTAAGCTCAAAACAAGAAGTTGAAATTGTTGAGACAGGAATGGAAAATATAATTAATTGGTAGTTATGAGGACCTGGAGGCTTGGCATTTTCATTTGCAGATAATATGCTGGTAATTCTCATACAAAATACACCTGGATAACTTTTGGTAAAAGACTAATTCCAAAATGGCCACTTTGTTCCTGTCTTCTAATATTTAAATACTTACTGAGGTCCTCCATATTCTTTTTTTTTCTTGAGGCAGAGTCTTGCTCTGCTGCCAGGCTGGAGTGCACTGGCGCAATCTCTGCTCACTGCCAACTCCACCCCCTGGGTTCAAGCGATTCTTCTGCCTCAGCCTCCCAAGTAGCTGGGACTACAGGCTTGCATCACCACAACCAGCTAATTTTTGTATACTTAGTAGAGACGGGGTTTCACCATGTTGGCCAGGATGGTCCTGATCTCCTGACCTTGCGTTCGTCTCGCCTCGGCCCCCAAAGTGCTGGTATTACAGGTGTGAGCCCCTGCACCCAGCCCTCCATCTTCTATATTACTAATTTTCATTTATTACGCAAATGTCATATTACCTTGAAATTAAGAAGACACATACACTGTGCCCAGAGTATGATGAACCTGGAGAGTTGTGCTCCTTGCTGCTAATTCTGAAAGTTTTCACAGTATTGTCATCGTTTGTAAATAGAAATCGTGCTTTCCTACTTGTGCCCCTCCTGGAGCAGTGTTACTCTGTAATTTTCCTGAGGCTTATTACCTCAGTCATTTTTTCTTTAACTTCTGTAACTTGACTTTTTTTTTTAAATGTCTGTGACTGGCAGTGTGATTCTTAAAAATCTATTAAATTTGATGTCAAATTAGGAAGAAAAATAGTTACTCATCTTGGGTCCTTGTGCCAACAGCCCTTGTATGTATGTACTTAAAGTTTTTTAAGCATGGTCTAAGCACTGAAGTTTCTAAATGGGGCCAAAATTCAGACTTCAGTGTGTCTTTGAATAGCTTCTTAAGAAGTTACAATTAGCCAGACATGACGGCCCGCACCTGTAATCCCAGCTACTTGAGAGACTGAGGCAGAAGGATCGCTTGGACCCGGCAGGCGGAGGCTGCAGTGAGAAGAGATCCCTCCAGTGCGCTCCAGCCTGAGTGACAGAGTGAGACTCAATCTCAAAAAAAACCAGTTACACACAGGTGTGAATTTTGGCAAAAGCAGTGTCAAACTTAACAGTTAAAAGCTGAATAACTTCGGTGTGGTATAAAATGTGGGTTTTAGGCTATGTTTGTGATTGCTGAAAATGATTCTAGTTTACCTGAAAATCCTTCTGTTTCCCCAGACTAAGTGCCTGGCCAGCTGTCATAAATTACATATTCCTTTTAGTTTTTTTTAAAGGTTATATGTTCAAGAGTGTGAAAATACGATATTCTGTCTAAAGGCTACTATGCTTAGTCCATAAATGAACCTGTTAAATGCTGTATTTGCTCCAACAGCTTACTATAGAATGTTACTTAAATACCATACTTGTTACAATTTTTACTACAGGAGTGTAATATAGGTAAAATTAACCTCTATTTTAGTGGGTTCCATGTTTAGTCTTTCACCATCCTTTAAACTGCTGTGAATTTTTTTGTCATGACTTGAAAGCAAGCATAGAGAAACACTTTAAAGATATCTGGGTTTGTTCCCATTCCAGAACTTGTGAGCATAGTCATATTTGCTTTATATTTACAGTCATGAACTCCTAAGCTGGCAGCTACAACCAAGAACCAAAAAACAGTGCATTCTGCTTCTTGTAAATGATCTCTGCCAATAAATTATAAGAAGCAAGGAAAACTAGAAAAAAATCTTCTATTTGATGGTTTCTATAAACAAGGGACTATAATTCTGGTTCATTATTTTTCATTTTTGCTGTTTCTTTGAGCAGTATTACTAATGTGCCACACAATTATCTAAGGTCTTTGTTTTCTACAAGAATAGTTTTAAAAGTATTCTTGTTACCAGAGTAGTCGTATTATATTTCAAAATGTAAGATGATTTTTAAAAGCCTGAGTACTGACCTAAGATCCAACTGTATGAACTCTACTCTGGAAGGAGGGGAGGAGTCAGTGGAAGTTGTAAGACTTTTATTTTTTAGTGTCATCTAATACATGTAAAAATAATGGTGCAATTCTGCTGTTTAAACAGGAACTATTGGCTTCCTTGGCCCTAAATGGAAGAGTAATAAAGTAAATTGATTACTTTATTGTAAATTAATCCAACCTTATTCTTTTAATTTGGTTGAATGTTTTTCTTGTTAAATGATGTTTAAAAAAATAAAAACTAGAAGTTATTGGCTTAAAAAATTAAAAATAAAAAACATGGGCTAAAGGACCATTCCTCAGGAGAACACTCCTAATGATGGATAGCTTATTCAAGCCTGTTCTATCTTTTCTTAACTGTCCCAAGGAAGCATCATCTCTGGCCTGTTTTTTCTTAATCAATGGTCTTGAGGGTCTCGAGCCAAATAAGTTTGGAAAAGACAGAATACTTTATCCAATTCTTAGAAATTGACAATGCACAGGGGTGTATTAATGGCTCTGAAGAGTCATGCAGTAAAGAAGCTGATTTATCTTTAACACTCTGATGGCCAAATTTATTTAAGTATAAAACACTCTTGCTCCAGAACATCTAGCATTTCTCATTTCATATGAGCAGAGCATACCTTAGGAATTTTGGATCCAGGCTATTGCCCGCTATCCTGCTAATTAGGTGTCACAAACTATGAATAAAGCTTCTTGGCCTGATGGTGAACTGACCTCAACCCGTCAATGGAGGCAGCGGATAGCTGGGCTTCAGAAGGACTGGCATTTTCTGTACCATGGAGAAACAGAATGCAGGAGCCCTTTGTTCCTCTTGCCTTATCATTTGTTAGGTGTGCGCCTCATGCAGCCACTGTGCTGTGCAGTATTTAAATAAATTCCACTGAATATGCAAAGCAACCACATACCAATAGATACCATTATAACACAGGTTTCATTAGAGAAAAAAATGGATTCTTAACATTGTCATAAAGTTGCTGAGCAGCAGTGTGAACCCAAAATCTGAGCCCTTAAGCGCTGAGCCCTAATGTTTCATTATATGCAGGTGGCAAGAAGAGACCTGTTTAATGAGTTCCAACTTTCACCTGATAGCCAGACTGCAAAGAAAGGGCTCAGGCTTTACACCTGGCCATTCTCCACCCTGCATATACCTTACCCCAGCTGTACCTTAATATGTTTCTCTAACATGCTGAGCTCTCTCAAGCTTCTAGGCATATTCCGTTCCCTTTGTCCAGAACGTGACTCCACTCTCTTCCCTTGGCTAACTCCTACTCATCCAGTGAGTGCCAGCTTAAGCTTCCCGCCCTTCTGGAGGTCTGCCCTGAGTCTAAGGCCTGAGCTGGAAGTTCCTCTCCATGCTCCTGAAGCCCCCATTCATCCTCTCATAGCATATCTCGAACCACTGCTTGGCCATTTGTTTACCTCCGTTACTAGACTGTAAGCTTGAAGTCGTATGAAGTCAAAGATTGACTGTTTTGTATATACCATGTGGCTGAGACACAGCAGGAGCTCAAAAAATATAAAACTAATGCATAAATCAATCAATCAAAGACAGAAACTCTAAGTCCAAATCTCGCCTATCATTGTTTGAAGTCAGCAACCATGGAACAAGGTAATGGCTGCTTTCTTTCTCGACACAAAGACAAAGCAGACGGGCTCTGAATGAGGCAGAGCTGGGTTCGAATCCCAGCTATTATTAACTAGTCAAATGATGCGAAGCAAGTTACTTTGGCCTCTCCAGATCTCAATTTCCTCATCTATAAAATGGAGATGTAAAAAGTGCCTACCTCATAATGTTGTAGTGGGGATATAAGGTAATGCATAATTAAGTACTCAGAACAGTCTCTAGCACTTGGCCAGTGTTTAATAAATATTAGCTATTATGATCATGGCGGGTTTGAGTGTAGGAGTGTCTAGAACTAATTGAGCACAACTCATTATAGATTTCTTTGCTCTTCCTCCACTCCCACTGCTTCACTTGACTAGCCTTTAAAAACAGTATTTTAAAAATATTAGCTATTACAATTATAGGAAAGAAGATGAAGATAAGCCCTCTACAAAGGATAAGCTAGAAATAGTATAAAGTCTAAAAGTGTAAGAAGAAAGAACCAAGTAACATACAGCACACTCCTACTTTTATAAGAAGAAAAGGACTGAATAGTGGGCAACGGGGGTAAAGGAACAAAAGCACAACTCGAAAAAGTATACTGTAGATATTCAGCTAACATTTATAACCCATTTTAGTAGGCTGACAATGAATTAAGTAACTAAATTTTTCTAAACTCAGAAACAGGAAAATCTACAACTTCAAAGTTACTTCCTACATCTTGCTCTAATTTGAAGCCTGTCAGAGAAAGCCAGACCTTGAGTATTTCTATTAATAATTCCTGCCCACGCAAGTAAGTAACAGCCACAACGAATTCCGGCCATGCTCCTAAAAACTGCTTAGATTCCATATTTGGGGAGATAAATGCTTAAACTCAAATACATTTTTAATTTGATTACAAATTTAATCAATTCCAGCTGTTAGATGAGCCCCCAAAATTCTAACAATTAAGTATTAATCATAACTATTTTTACATAGTGTTTATTTTATATTGGACATTTAAATTAGTCTTTGAAATTTTAACACGGTAAATTGTACTCAAAACAACGGTTTGTTCTTTGTATCATAATTTCCATATCAAACAGTACCAAGCCCCATTTTTTTAGATTGTCATAGCAACCACTACTTGATATTTAAGATGTTGACAAGTTGATTCATCTCATAAAGTTACTACATCATTAAAAACTTACTTTCAATTTATAAAATAGCAAATGAAAGAAACAATATTTCTTCTCCACACTACCACTTCCAAAAAAATAACACAATCATGATTGAACAACATCATGCAAAACATCGGGAAATTTCATCTTCACTGAAGCTAAATAAAACAGAACAATCGCTCCAATCATTTCTTCTATTGATAACTTAATCATGTAATTTACATAAGCACATTTTGTTGCAGGGCAAAGGCCACTCAAGTTTTCCCACTTCAGTGCCTTTACCATCTCGACTTGTATACACAGACAACATAGAAATAAAAGTCATCCATCACAGCATAATCCTTACTAACAAGAAAAGACAGTCAAATATCCTGGGGTTAGATATTTTAGAAGATTCTCCAGACAGATGTTATCAGAAAGACACTTCAAATTCTGTGGCAACTTTAACTGAAGAAATGGAACATTTAAAATATTCTTTCTCAGGCCAGACACAGTGGCTCACGCCTATAAACTCAGCATTTTGGGAGGCCGAGGCAGGCAGATCACTTGAGTCCAGAAGTTTGAGACCAGCCTGGGCAACGTAGAGAGACCCCTGCCTCTACAAAATATAAACAAAATTAGCTGGACATGGTGGCTCACACCTGTAGTCCCAACTCCTCAGTAGGCTGAGGTGGGAGGATTGCTTGAGCCCGGGAGGTTGAGGCTGCAGTGAGCCAAGATCACACCACTGCACTCCAACCTGAGCAACAGACTGAGATCCTGTCTCAAAAAAACTTTAAAAAATTTAAAAAGTATTTTCTTGGCCAGGTGTGGTGGCTCACGCCTGTAATCCCAGCACTTTGGGAGACCAAGGTGGGCAGATCACTTGAGGTTAGGAGTTCGAGACCAGCCTAGCCAACATGGTGAAAACCATCTTAAAAAAAAAAAAAAAGCATGCTCTTTCAATAACAGATAACTGGGATTTGTTTTAAAATTCTCCAGAGTGGGGGAAAAAACCATGGGGAAGATAGTTAATGTTAGTAAAACACTGAAAATGGTTGAAACTGGGAAGGACAGGTACACAGGGTTTGATAACACTATTCTCTAATTTTTGCCTATGTTTGAAAATATCCATGGTATGGCCGGGCACAAGCGTTCACTCCTGTAATCCCAGCACTTGGAAGCCCGAGGAGGGTGGATCACAAGGTCAGGAGTTCAAGACCAGCCTGGCCGAGATGGTGAAACTAAAAATGGTCTCTACTAAAGATGGTCTCTACTAAAAATACAAAAATGCAGCTGGGTGCGGTGGCAGGCGCCTCTAATCCCAGCTACTTAGGAGACTGATGCCTGAGAATTCCTTGAACCCAGGCAGCAGAGGTTGCAGTGACACCACTGCACTCCAGCCTGGGAAACAGAGTGAGACTCCATCTCTAAAAAAAAAAACAAAAAGAAAATAACGATAAAAAGTTAAACAGAATATTCTCTCCATCAAAATATTCTTTCCACTAAGCTTAAATTTTGATTTGCCACAATCTCTGCCTAGAAACCATTAAATACCACAAAACGTTTTTCACCTCTCTAAAGATATAACTCCATCACTGACACCTCTCTAAGAGGTTTTGTGCAGCAGGCAATCCCTCAGCCCTCCAGCAACTCCTCTCAAAAACTAGCGGGAACCCCAAGTCCAATCACAACACTAGCAGATACTGCCTTCAGCAAGAGTTTCCCTCCAAAGCACCAACACCCTACATAAAATTACAATGTTTTGTTAGCTCATCACCCCTTAGATGGACTCATATATAACATCTGAGAAAATCTAATTAAATCATTAAACCAACCTGACATGAACTTTTAAACTCCTCCATAAGACTTCATGAATAAAGTCATAGGATCAGCCACCACTTGTTAACAAGTTCCATTTAACATCGAACTTCCAATATTATGAAAACAGGGTCTAGGAGATTATCTAAATATAGGTGACAATTACAACTTTGAGAAATACAATCTAAAAGCCTTTGATCTTTAAATTTTAAATTACCCTATTTTTAACTTTTGACAAAGAAATATTCCAATTAACCTAAAACAAAATGATCATCAGAACTTTGGAACAACATATAAAACAAAGAACTAATGCTACATGAAAATTAAGTCACCTAAACAATGAAAGTAAAGACACCTTCATTTCCAAACATTTTAATAAAAATAAATGACTTACCAGCACTTTGTTTTCAACTTTGTCTCCCTTAACTTCCAACTTTACTTTCTTCTTCACTGAAATTTTTATCTTTCTGCCAATAACATCCTTTATGCTTTCTGAAAAAAAAGGAATAGTTTCATTATATTATTAGTAAGAAAAAAAAAGCATTGGGAGGAGTATGCATTTGATTTGGAGGGGTATATTTGGTTGTTTTTACTGTTGTCTTTTTTTTTTTTTTAATGAAACAGAGTCTCAGGCTGTCACCCAGGCTGGAGTGCAGTGGTGAGATCTCAGCTCACTGCAACCTCCTCTTCCCGAGTTCAAGCAATTCTTCTGCCTCAGCTTCCCTAACAGCTGGGAGACTACAGGCAAGTACCACCATGCCTGATCAATTTTTGTATTTAGTAGAGAAGGGGTTTCACCATGTTGGTCAGGCTGGCTCGAACTCCTAACCTCAAGTGATCCACCTGCCTCAGCCTCAGGATTACAGGCATGAGCCCCCGTGCCCAGGCATTTGTCTTTTTTCATTTGTTTTAGCAAGTCGGATGGTTATCAGCCATTAAGTATTTATAAACACCTCCTCTGTACCTTTGTACCTTGTACTGTGCATTGAGATGCTGAGGAAACATAAAAGCCTGACATAACACCAGCCCATCCAAGGTCTAACATAACCTTGTTTGGAAAATAAGACACATATACAAGCAAACAGCGCAGCTGGGCCGTACGATGAAGCACTGCATTGCATGCAGAACACAGTTGGAATCCATAAACTCCCTCCGCCCTTGGCGGGCTACCTCTGCTGCCCAGCAGCCTCTGGGTTCACCACAGTGCCATACAAATATTGCATTCTCTTAGTAAGTCTTGACATGATGGTTGGGGAATATGGCAAAACAAAACAAAACAAAACAGAAATGGGCCAGGCATGCTGGCTCATGTCTATAATCCCAGCAGTTTGGGAGGCTGAGGAAGGCGCATTGCTTGAGGTTAGGAGTTCGAGACTAGCTTGGCGACATGGAGAAACTCCATCTCTACTAAAAATACAAAAAAAGAAATTTGCCAGGCATGGTGGTACATGCCTGTAATCCCAGCTAGTTGGGAGTCTGAAGCAGGAGCACTGCTTGAACCCAGGAGGCAGAGCTTGTAGTGAGCCTAGATTGCGTCACTGCACTCCAGCCTGGGTGACAGAGTGAGACTCTGTCTCAAAAAATAAAAACAAACCAGAACTGTGTCAAATGATTTAACCAGAAAAGGGTACTCTCAGCCATCTGTCCTTCCAAATCACAGCACAATACCCACAAGGAGTGGTCAAAGGCAACAGAAGGAGAAATCCGGAGAGACCTGACATTTCTGATAGTAGTGAAAGTCCTCCCAGGACTCCCGTGAGTACCTCAAAATGAACATGTCTGAAATCAAACTCATGATCTCCTACTCTAGACACTCACGATGCTGGAAACCGCTGATCTCTAACTCCTTCTCTCAGACAGCAAGTCAGTCTCCTGTAATCCACCCCCTTTAAAGCTCCCGACCACCTGGGCCTCTAAGCCATCAGCCCACCATCACCTCCATTACCACAGTGACTCTTCCAAAACCGTGAGACTCATCGTGTCTCTCCCAGTCTATGAATTGCGGTCATTTTTTAATAAACCCAAAACTCATAGCATGTCATTCAAGGTCTTTCACATTTTTTTTTCATTGTCATTTCTCAGCACGTACCTAAAGATCAAACGATCCCTAACATCTTCATCTTGTATACCCCTAGGATTGTGTATCTATTATTCTCTTTCCTGGGATGCCCTTTCCCTCTTGTCCTCCTGGTTATATTCTGCTTATCCTCCAAAATACATTCCCTTCCTCTATAGCTCCCATACCTCTGTATTCTGTATTACAATCATTTGGGTCTGTTCACACGTTCAACAAATGAAGGTACATATGACTATCTCTTGTGTCCAGGTACTCTAGGAGATGCTAGCTAGAGATGGTCCTTGCTTTTCACGGTGTTTGCAATCTAGCGGAGGTCACAGAGATGTCATTAAACAAATTCACGCACAATGTAGAGGATCATGAATTCGGAAGCATATGAAGCTTTCTGGGAGGAAGGGATCCCTGAGCTGAATCCTGAAGGCATAGGAAATAAGACCAGCGGTTTCCAAGGTGGAGTGTACAATACAATCCATTGAGAAGAAAGAAGAAAACAGGATTTTCACTTCTACTTACAATGTGTTTCAGTTGTGTTTTAGATTATACACACTAAATGCAGTATGTAGTTTAACAACCATGTTTATTAAAGGGTAATCAAAATTTTCTTCTTGGGAAGGCCATTGCGAAAGTTTAGGGCTGCTGAGAAAAGAAGAGTGAAGGGGAGAAAAAGACAATGTACACATAGAGAACTGCACAGACCTGAGAAAGCACAGCCTGCTCAAGCCGCAGCAAGGAGATGGAATGTGTGGAAGAGCTCCCTGCACTGCAAGTTCTTTACACAGCTCCTATCTTATCAGAACTCAAAACAAGCACAGGCTACTGCTCCCTCCCCTAAAAAAGAATTGTGGGAAATGGGCATCTGAAATTGACTTAACATACACACAAGAAAACAGACTGGAAAACCGTCTATCCAAAGATCTAAAATAACTACCTCTAAGTGGTAATAGGGGTGATGTGTATTCTTCTTATTCTTCTCTGCATTTAAAATTTTCACGAAAAGTCTGTAACACTTTTTATAAATCTTGAGGGAATCTTAAGGGAATACAGAGGTTTTCATGTAGTCGCCATTTTGAATTGATCAAAGCAGAATTTCTGTGAGCATTTGAAATTAGAGAGGAAAACAGGGGCAGGAATTTATTCTATCCCAGCCTAACTCGACTACTGAAAGACCCAGAAAAATCATATGGGGCATAATACGTCACTCTGTTGAAAGATATATGAGATAGGCAATACTTAATAAAAAAAATTCCACTTCAAGATAAAGGTCAAATTCAACTTTTAAAATATACAAACTATTCCTTTTGAGACTCATGAATACAAATCAGACACCTTATTTCCACTCTATCCTTCACTCTTTCTCTTGGTTCTCAGTAATTACCTACACTTTCCATTTCCAGACTCAAGGACAACTCCTTACATAAAAATCTGCCACCCACTTTAGCCGTCCTTATCCCTCGGCCAGGGAAGTCCTTGCCTAAACTCATTCTCAGGACTTCTGGAGGCATTTTCAGAGCCTCTGGCCTTTACTTGGGCTGTTGGAAAGGTCTCAGCCTCCCAGAACCGAATGGGTCACTCACTCCAGCAAAGGCTGCGACTTTTATCTCAGGAGCAGACTCCGCAAGGTTGGGGATTGAGAAGAGGGCTTGCCTGGATCATGATGGGGGGCGTGTGTCTGTGAACTTCATACGGTAAATTCTGCTAAAAGGTCAGGTTTGTCTGTCTGTAATTCAGCACAAGTAGAGGCTCCCACACAAACCTAGCAACAGCCGCTTTACATTAAGTTCTACCTGCTGAGTTAACAGACACCAACGGAAGGGCATACACAAATTCCTCCAAAGTATCATTAGCTAAAAGGAACCACAGAGGCCCCAATTCCACAAAGGGAGATGAATACGTGCTCAGAACTTCCTCTTGTCAGCACCGATTAAACATCATCTTTGTGAGCAGTGCGCTGCGCAGTGTGCCAAGAATGGTACAGTAGGGCGTACAGGTCACTAGGGCTCCAAACACATCTGCACACGGACACACACACCTTGTTACAACGTAAGATGCTACACACATACGCATGCTTAAGCGCTAGGTCCTTCAGAACACTCTCCCATCCTATTCCAGCTCTGCCATTTTAACCCTCCAGATAATTAAGTTAAACCTCAAGACTTAACCAGCCCACTCAAGACAAAACCCCACCACCACCAAAAAAAATAATAACCCTTAAGGGACTCAAACAATGGGTCACCTTGCACTGGGTACCACACACAGGTTCCCTAAGAGATCCCCGGTACGGAAAATCGGTAGGTTAATCATTATTAAAATAAGGCTTCTGTCATTAACCCTCAATTTCCTGGCACGAGTCTGCGTCAGACCAGTAACCCTTTCGCTCCCAGCTGGCTACAACAAGCCACGCCTTGCCAGGCCCAGTCATTTTAGCAGACTGGCGCCCACTCCCCCCTCAGTCTGCGTGTCAGAGGGTCACCTCCCGCGGGGCATTTTCAGGAAGGTGCCTGACACGTGCCGGAGACGACCTACTGTGCGCTCGCCAGCTGTGCTTCCCGTAAGCTTTCCCGGACTTTCCCGAGTTTGGGGCAGTGGGCCGGGCGCCGTAATGGGCTCCCTTCGCTAGCAGAATTCCCAATTGTAAGGTGCCCGCTCCCTTCTTCCGCCAACCCGGACCCCCGCGTCTGGGCAGGAGGAGGTGCCTAGGGCTCACAGCCGAGACCCCTCCTCGGAGGACTCCCGATTCCCTCCCTCGCTGCGCTTGGCTCTAGAGGCGGTAGGATGGGAACAAACTTCCCGGCGCCCCCAGTGACCCTGCCCAACACCACTCCGCCCCAAGGGGCGCCCAGACTTCTCGGGACCTGCGGGAAGGTGGGAAGGGAGGCGGAGGTGAGGAGTTCGGAGAGGAAGATGGAAGAAAACCCCACCGCGCGAATCTTACCTATCAACTCCCTGGGAACATCCGAGCTCTCCTCGGTCATGGTTGCCCTCTAGGCGCGGGGGGTATTGCAGGTCCAACTCTGATGTACGGCCCCCCGCCCTTCTCCGAACTCCTCAGCGTTTTGAGAGAGGCAGATGCAGCTTGCAAATGGAAGTGGGCAAGAAAAGGGCGGCGGAGATACAATTTGGCCGCGCGCCCCCCGCCCCACAAAAAAAAAAAAAAAAAAGAGTTGCAAATGCAAGGCGGATCTGCGGCTGCTGCTACATGACGCCTCCTCGCAGTTCCCGGCGCGCAATGAGGAGCGCACGGGATCACGGGCGGGCTCGGGGCGTGGGGCGGCTGCGGCGCCGGCTCCTCCTCCCGGCTCGCAGGTCCCCGGCGGGGCTCGGCCGGCGCAGCTCCCGCCCAGTCTCCGCGCCGCACCTACCGCCCTAGGTGAAAGCGGAAGGCGTGCAGAGGGCGGGGACAGCGGCGCTGCCGGGGAGGTGGCTTTCCTCGCGCTCCCGCCGGGATCCGGCTGGGCGGGGGCGGCTCCGGCCCTTCTCCTTCTCCTTCTCCTCCTGCGTTTCCTTCTCACCTCGCGAGAGCCAGCCTCCGGAGCCCGGGCGCGCGGTCCCCGGCGCGGGGCGCACCCCTAGGAGAGACGCTGCGCGGTGCTGCGACGGCGGGCACCGCGCCCCTCCTCGCAGCCTCCCTCCCAAACCTCAAAAGCTCTGTGTGTGGAGAGGGGGCGAGCGAGCTGAGCGCGCGAGAGAGCCCGGGAGCCATCTGCTGGCTGCGAGGGAGGAGATCTGGTGAGCCGCGCTTCCCGAGTCCTAGTCCCCACCTCGGGGCGGACCGAGGGACCCAGAGCACGGAGGCTGCAGAGTCTGCAGAGCCGTCTGCGCGGAAGCCGGTTGTTTCTGAGACCTCACGCACATTTTCTTTTTCAACCCTCCCGGTGACATGTCATTTCATCAGCGCTGTTCTTCATTTTTGGTGAGCTGGACGAACCTGTGAACGCTAATCATATGGTGAGAAAACACGTGTGTGTGTTCAGCTTGTGCGCTGCAGCCGCAGTTCGCAATCTCAGACGTCCCAATTGAGAACGCCTTGGAAAATGCCTTTCCCTCGCAAAGATTCTTTTATCCTCGGGGCATATTCGGGAAGCTCAACTTGAATCACTGAGAGCTAAGCCTGCGGATAGGTCTGATCCTACCTGGGCCCAGAGTCCCTGTGACTCCCCGGAGGCTCAACTTCAGGGCCAAGAACACTTTGTGCCTCAATCGCGGACTTTTAGCCTGGGGCTGGGAATGTCCCAGACTGTCAGGTTCTGCTTTGAAAGCACAGAAAGGGAGGAAAGGAAAGGGAATCCCAAACACGTGGCAATCTAATTTTAAACACTGCTATTGACCTTCGATCCCCTAGAATCATCTTCAGCCCCACAGCCGGGCCTTACCACTAAGGATTTGCCAATCTGGCCCCATCCTGCCCTCCTTACCTCTCCCACCCTCCACTTTATTACAATCAGACTCTGTTTCCTTCCTCCTTCCTCTTAAGGTTATCTGATTCTCATCTATGTTTTCAAACCCATCCCAGTGTCTACCTTCTTCGTGAATATTTTCCAGGGATTTTCAGATCACTGTGATCCCTAAGCCTCTAGAATATATATTGCCTGAAACACACTTTTCTAAGCCCATCCATACAGTGTCTTGTTTCATTACTTGTGTATTTGTCTAGTTTTACTAACGCTTGCATTGTCCCCTGAGTTTGGAATTTTCTGCCCAGCCACACTGTAGGTGAGTTGAAAGCAGGAATTTATCTTAGACTTTTGAACCTCTTCAACAGCCTAATGCAAAGTAGGTGTTCAGTAAACATTTGTTAACTGATTTTAGAGCTTTGGACCTCAGGCCTCCAACCATTTGTTTCAAAAGTGGGCAATTTCTTGAAGCTAGACATTTCCTTGATGCATTAAATATCTTTTTTTTTGCAATAAATGGAAATTAACATCTCAAAACTGTCTTTCATTCAACCCTGTGTGTTAAAGAGGGCTTTTCTGGCACATCCCAATGAAGTTTCAGAAACACCCTGAAGTTTCCAAATCATGTGATTACTTGTGAAAATAAGAACAAAAGATTTTTTTTTCCTGCGGCCTGGGTGATGGAAAGAATAAAGGAAAGGCTGTATGGCAGTTCTGTAATTCAGTACTCTTTGGCTTCTTTTAAAGGAAGCTGGGGTTTCAGTAAAAGAATCATTTTCACTACAACAGGATCCTGACTGGCTCCTGCGTCTCTGAAGTGAATCAAAATGAATCTCCTATCACAACACTGAAAAAATGACTGACTGATTTTGGAAATCAAAGTCATTTTCTTCTTGGTTGCAAAACTCAAATGTGTTTCAGAAGAGCAAGCAGAGAACTCCAAGGAGCATTGTTTATAAAGCAGTAAACCCAACAAACAGGAAACATCCACAGCCCAGTAAAACCATGGTGCCAGCTTAGAGAATGCAGTTTGCATTCTGAAATGTGTGCTTGTTGACTCAATCTGTCTACCTCTCATACTGCCTCAAAAACAAACTTTTCTCACTCCACTATCCCTCCAACTTCCTTAAATTCATCCCTGCTTATATAGTCTTGAATAAAAGAGTGATCAAACCGCTACGTGAAACTGACTGGCATTACATATGTAATTAGCCAAAGCTTCATCTAAGTATTTACATGTGGCTGTGTTTAAACCATACAACTAGTATGGTTTATCTGAAAGCTGTCAGTAAGAGAAAACTTTTTCAGAAAATCCCTACTGCATTTGAATCTGTAAAATGTTAAACATAGTAACAATACATTTAACATATACTGAGTGGCAACGTTATTTTGAAGAGTTATCCATGGATTTTTATTTTTAATTCATGAGCATATATTCACATCTATATAGTACATTTTGTAATGCATTAAGATCAGAAAACATTCTCTGAATAAAAAAGTTTGCAGAAAATACTGTCTCTAAAATGACCCAACATATTATCATTAAACTTATATAATGATTAAACCCATGAAGACCAAGCAAACAAAAAAGATAAGAAGAAATCGGCATTGTAATCAAAAAACCTCACAAACTTAGTAGGTCAGTTTCTGATTCTGTCTACTGCATTGAGAACTAGTATAAAATGGAAAGGTATTCAGAAATGTGGAACCCACCAGCATTTTACTCCCCAAGTAATGATTTGAAGACTAACCTCCCACCCCCAGTAACCATTGGTGAAGGGGCCTTCTTAAGAAAGTTTATTTTTCAACTTGGTTAATAAAGATCTTTCAGGAGAGTACACAATGTGAACTAAGCTTGAAAACACCTCTAAGAAAACTTGGTTTATCTCTGACTGGCAGACAATATAAGGTAAATGGCTATTAAACAACACTCCTTTAAACTATTTACAAATGGGCTGGCCTGTAATCCCAGCACTTTCAGGCCGAGGCAGGCGGATCACCTGAGGTCCGGAGACCAACATGGAGAAACCCCATCTCTACTAAAAATACAAAGTTAGCAGGGCGTGTTAGTGCACGCTTGTAATCCCAGCTACTCCGGAGACTGAGGCAGGAGAATCACTTGAACCCAGGAAGCAGAGGTTGCAGTGAGTCGAGATCACGCCATTGCACTCCAGCTTGAGCAAGAAGAGCAAAATTCCGTCTCAAAAAAATGAAAAATAAAGTATTTACAAATGAAATTATATGAGACCTAATATTTGCTTGAAAATAGCCTACGGGGATGTTGGGGGGTGGAGAGTATTGAGTAGGGAAATAGATGAAATCAGAGTGGCCCTCTGTTGATTTTTGTTGCAGCTGGATATCAGATAAATGGGAATTCATTGCGTTCACTTTTACATGTTTGAAATGTTTCATAACAATAATAAAACAGAATGAATCCTTACCACATATGACTGAACAAAAATGAAGAAAATCAACTCAGTAATTCAGAACACATCTGTTTGAATGTGCCATAATCAGAGCTCCCAGTTTTCAATGGAATTCCATCTTCAGAACATTTGAACACTTCAATATATAACATATTGTCTTGATTCAAAGAAACATTTTCTCATTTTAAAGTTAATGAAATCTGAATGCATTTTATAATTGGTGTAGACAGTTTTAAAATCATGGTTCTCACACCCCATCCCCAACACAAATGCAAAATATATTATGAAATCCATGATGCATCTGAAAATAAGTTACCTATGACAAGTGAGGAAATAAGGGTTTGACATATCTGAACTACCCAGTGACTCCTTGGGTAAAAAGTGTAGTTACTCTATCTTTATCCCAATGAGGAAGTAAGTTCATATTTGTGGAGTGACTTGCCCAAAGTCAGAACTTTAAGAGTCAAAGATTGAACTTAGAATTTGAGATTTCCAGGTAAACGTTCATTTTACTATAGTTTTGGTTTCATTTGGTTTGGTTTGAGACAGAACCTTGCTCCATCGCCCAGGCTGGAGTGCAATGGCACATTCTCGGCTCACTGCAACTTCTGCCTCCCGGATTCAAGTGATTCTCCTGCCTCAGCCTCCCAAGTAGAGTAGCTGGGACTACAGGTGCATGCCACCACGCCCCACTAATTTTTGTATTGTTAGTAGAGATGGGCTTTCACCATGTTGGCCAGGCTGGTCTCAAACTTCTGACTTCAAGTGTTCTGCCCGCGT
Source organism: Plecturocebus donacophilus (assembly GCA_004027715.1). Classification (NCBI taxonomy): domain Eukaryota; kingdom Metazoa; phylum Chordata; class Mammalia; order Primates; family Pitheciidae; genus Plecturocebus; species Plecturocebus donacophilus. The sequence goes on from PVKP010000441.1 coordinate 74,768, forward strand.
TGATCTCCCAAAGTGCTGGGATTACAGGCATGAGACACCACACTCAGCCCATTTTACTATAGTTCTTAAGCTATTCTGCAGGCTCCTAGGCTAGTTTCCCTTGGAAGCATACAGGTGACCAGGGTTTGGCCTCACTGGCCCAGAAGGAGCTCCTTCTCTAGGAGGATAATCAAGATGAGCTTTGATTGCCCTGCAACTAGCCCAGTGCCAGCCACATAGTACGTGAGGGAAGACGCCTTTAGAAGGCTCAATTGAGCCAAGCCCTTTTACATGGTATAGTATGTATGGCCTGGTATGTTGTGTCTTCATTCTCATTGGTTTCAAAGAACGTCTTTATTTCTGCCTTCATTTCATTATTTATCCAGTCTGTGTCTTTTGAGTGGGACATTTAGCCCATTTATATTTAAGGTTAATAGTGTTATGAAGAAAGGAGAGAAGAATCAAATCAATGCAATAAAAAAATGATAAAGGAAATATCACCACCAATCCCACAAAAATACAAACTACCATTAGAAAATACTACGAACACCTCTATGCAAATAAACCAGTATATCTAGAAGAAATGGATAAATTCCAGGACACTTACACCCTCCCAAGACTAAACCAGGAAGAAGTCGAATCCCTGAATAGGAATGGTACCATTCCTTCTGAAACTAAACAATACAAAAAGAGAAATTCCTCCCTAACTTATTTTATGAGACCAACATCATCCTGATACCAAAACCTGGCAGATACACAACTAACAAAGAAAATCTCAGGCCAATATCCATTATGAACATTGATGCGAAAATCCTCAATAAAATACTGGAAATCAAATCCAACAGCACATCAAAAAGCTTATCTACCGCAATCAAGTCAGCTTCATCCCTGGGATGCAAGGCTGGTTCAACATATGCAAATCTATACATGTAATCCATGACATAAACAGAACCAAAGACAAAAACCACATGATCATCTCAATAGATGCAGAGAAGGCCTCTGACAAAATTCAACAGTGCTTTATGCTAAAAACTCTCAGTAAACTAGGTATTGATGGAATGTATCTCAAAATAATAAAAGCTATTTATGACAAACCCACAGCCAATATCATACTGAATGGGCAAAAACTGGAAGCATTCCCTTTGAAAACCAGCACAAGACAAGGATGCCCTCTCTCACCACTCCTATTCAGCATAGTATTGGAAGTTCTGGCCACAGCAGTCAGGCAAGAGAAAGAAAGAAAGCGTATTCAGTTAGGAAAAGAGGAAGACAAATTGTCTCTATTTGCAGACAACATGATTGAAGACCCCTTCGTCTCAACCCGAAATCTCCTTAAGCTGATAAGCAACTTTAGCAAAGTCTCAGGATACAAAATCAATGTGCAAAAATTGATGGCATTCTTATATGCCAACACCAGAAAAGCAGAGAGCCAAATTATGAGTGAACTTCCACTCACAATTGCTACTAAGAGAATAAAATACCTAGGAATACAACTAACAAGGGATGTGAAGGACCTCTTCAAGGAGAACTACAAACCACTGCTCAAAGAAATAAGAGAGAACATGAACAAATGGAAAAACATTCCATACTCATGGTGGAAGAATCTGAAAATGGCAATACTGCCCAAAGTGATTTATAGATTCAGTGCTATCCCCATCAAGCTACCATTGATTTTCTTCACAGAATTGGAAAAATAAAAAACACCTTAAACTTCATACGGAAACAAAAAGGAGCCCACATAGCCAAGACAATCCTAAACAAACAAAAAACAAAACAAAACAAAACAAAGCTGGAGGCATCATGCTACCTAACTTCAAACTATACTACAAGGCTACAGTAATCAAAACAGCATGGTACTGGTACCAAAACAGAGATAGAGATAAATGGAACAGAACAGAGGCCTTAGAAATAATGCCACACATCTACAACCATCTGATCTTTGACAGACCTGATAAAAACTAGCAATGGGGAAAGGATTCTCTATTTAATAAATGGTGTTGGGAAACTAGCTCGCCATATGCAGAAAGCTAAAACTGGATCCCTCCTTAACACCTTATACAAAAATTAACTACAGATGAATTAAAAATTTAAACATAAGACATTACACCATAAAAACTCTAGACGAAAACCTAGGCAATACCATTCAGGACAGAGAATGGGCAAGGGCTTCATGACTAAAACACCAAAAGCAATGGCAACATAAGCCAAAATAGACAAATGGGATCTAATTAAACTAAATAGCTTCTGCACAGCAAAATAAACTATCGTTAGAGTGAACCAGCAACCAACAGAATGGGTAAAAAATATTGCAATCTACCCATCTGACAAAGGGCTAATATCCAGAATCTACAAAGAACTTAAATTCACAAGAATAAAACAACCCCATCAAAAAGTGGGCAGAGGATATGAATAGACAGTTTTCAAAAGAAAACATTTATGCAGGCAACAAACGTGAAGAAAGCTCATCATAACTGGTCATTAGAGAAATGCAAATCAAAACCACATCGAGATACCATCTCACACCAGTTAGAATGGCAATCATTAAAAAATCAGGAGATAAAAGATGCTGACAGGATGTGGAGAAACAGGAATGCTTTTACACTGTTGGTGGAATTGTAAATTAGTTCAACCACTGGGGAAGACAGTGTGGTGATTCCTCAAGGATCTAGAAATAGAAACACCATTTGACTCAGCAATTCCATTACTGGGTATATACCCAAAGGATTATAAGTCATTCTGTTATAAAGACACGTGAACACATATGTTTATTACAGCACTGTTCACAATAACAAAGACTTGGAACCAACCAAAATGCCCATCGATCATAGACTGAATAAAGAAAATGTGGCACGTATCCACCATGGAATACTATGCAGCCATAAAAAAGGATGAGTTCATGTCCTTTGCAGGGACATAAAACTGGAAACCATCATTCTCAGTAAACTGACACCGGAACAGAAAACCAAACACCACATGTTCTCATTCTGAAGTGGGTGTTGAAAAATGAGAACACATGGACACAAGGAGAGAAACATCATACCCCAGGGCCTGATGGGGTGTGGGGGCATAGGGGAGGTATAGCATCAGTAGAAATACCTAACGTAGATGATGGGGTGATGGATGCTGCTGGCCACCATGGCACATGTATACCTGTGTAACATTGTGCACATGCACCCCAGAACTTAAAGTATAATAAAAAAAAGAAAGAAATTCATAGGAGGGGGAGAGAAGCAGCATTAAAATATGGCAAGTTTCTTATATAAATTGACTTGGCAAATATGAGTTGAGCACTTAGTATTTGCCAGAGGTTATAATAGTAAATTGTGTGGCCACTTCATGTAACCCTCATGGAGCAGTCTAGGGGACCAAGATAAAAAATTAAAAAGAACTTTTTGTTGTTGTTGTTATTTGAGACAGAGTCTTGCTCTGTCACCAGGCTGGAGTGCAGTGGCATGATCTTGGCTCACTGCAACCTCCGCCTCTTGGGTTTAAGTGGTTCTCCTGCCTCAGCCTCCCAAGTAGCTGGGACTACGGGCGCTTGCCACCACCCCTGGCAAATTTTGTATTTTTATTAGAGATGGGGCTTCAACACGTTGGCCAGGATGGTCTCAATCTCTTAACCTCGTGATCCTCCTGCCTTGGCCTCCCAAAGTTCTGGGATTACAGGGGTGAGCCATCACACCCGGGCGCAACATCTTTTATAACTTAATCATGAAAATGACATGCCATCACTTCTGTTCTATTTTACTAGACACATGGATCAACCCAGGTCAGTGGAGGAAGGTGACACACAGGAAGGTGAATACCAAGAGTTGGGGATCATTGAGGACCATTTAGAGAACAGCTGAAGTAGAGAAAGAGATAGAGAAGTAAAATGGTTAATGGCTAATGTAGAGAAAGTATAGGATCAATCACTTGAGTAGCTGGGAATCAGGAAGGTAAGATGTCAAGTTAGGAAGTAAAGGGAAAAAATATGTCAAGAAGGGAGAAAGGGTTAACAGTGTCCTGTGGTGCTCCAAAGTCGAATTTGATAAGGAATAATAATGCGTTACTTGAACTTAGTAATAAAGGAGGTATTGTTTCCAGTGGAAAGATACATTTTAGTAGAATGACAGAGAAGATAAAGCGCAGTGGGTTGAAGCATGATTAGGAGGTGGAAAAGATGAAGGGAAAGAAGGAATACAGATGACTCTAGAACTTTGGGGATGACAATAAGGTAGAGAAATAGCTAAAGACCTACATAGAAGACTTTCTGTTAACCTTGGAAGATTTAATACCTTACATTATTTCTGCCACTTTCTAATGAGAGGAGAATAAAACATGCGTCAAGTCTCTAATGTAGATTTTAGACTTTAATGATATTGTATCAATATTATTACTCGCTCATTACTTATAACAAGGGTGCCACACGATGCAAAACAATAACAGGGGACACTGCTTGGGTGGGAAGCATATGGAAACTCTCTGTGCTTTCTGCTCCATTTTTCTGTAGACCTAAAACTATTCTTAAAAAGGAAGACTGCTCTTCCTCTCAGTCCCATATTTAACACAGTTTGGAAAAGGCGAGTCCAGGCTCAAAACGGAAGCACATGATCCAAAGGAACCAGAGCACTTGAGCAAACTGTTCACTGGGGTTCTGAGCTTTGAAACTACAGACAATAGTTTCAGAGGACATTTTCAAAAATGGCGCACACTCACAGACTGCGTGATGATGAGAGACTCCCAAACAACACGTTCCAGAGGCTTTGGTTGTGAAACTTACTCCTGTATTGAAGAGGTGCATACAGCAATGTGTGTTCAGCCACACAAGGCTGACAGGTGTGCAGTGGAACCAAAGAGAGCTGTTTCTAGAGAAGATTCTGTAAAGCCTGGTGCCCTTCTAATCATGAAGAAAACCTTTGTGATATTATGGAAGATAGAGAAGAATATAATTTGAGAGAGTACTTTGAAAAGTATGGCAAGGCCAGGGCAGGTGCAGTGCCTCATGTTTGTAATTCCAAAAGCTTTGGGAGGCCAAGGTGGGTGGATTGCTTGAGCCCAGGAGTTTGGGGCCAGAGTGGGAAACATAGTGAAACCCTGTCTCTACAAAAAAAAAAAAAAAAAAAAAAAAAGGCAAAAATTAGCCACGCATAGTGGCATATGCCTGTGGTCCCAGGTACTTGGGAGGCTGAGGTGGGAGAATTACTTGAGTCCAGGAGGTAGAGGGTACAGTGAACAAAGATTACACCACTACACTCCAGGATGGATGAGAGTGAAACCCTGTCTCAAGAAAAGAAAGAAAAGAAAGGAAAGAAAAGAAGAAAAGAGAGAGAAAGAGAGAGAAAGAAAGAAAGAAGAAAGAAAGAAAGAAGAAAGAAAGAAAGAAAGAAAGAAAGAAAGAAAGAAAGAAAGAAAGAAAGCAAGCAAGCAAGCAAGCAAGCAAGCGAGAAAGAAAGAAAGAAAGAAAAAGAGAGGAAAGAAAAGTATGGCACTACTGAAACCATAGCTGTTATGGAAGACAGGCAGAGTGGAAAAAAGAGGGGATTTGCTTTTTTAAAATTTACTTTAACCTATTTTTTATTTTGAGACAGGATCTTGCTTTGTCACCCAGGCTGGAGTACAGTGGCCTGATCATAGCTCACTGCAGCCTCAACCTCATGGGCTCAAGCAATCCTCCCACCTCAGCCTTCCAAGTACCTGGGAACAAAGACATGTTCCATTATACCCAGCTGATTTTTAAACCTTTTGGTAGAGCTGGGGTCTCCTTATGTTGCTTAGGCTGGTCTCAAACTCTAGGAATCAAGCGATCCTCCCACCTTGGCCCCTAAAGTGTGTGGGAGGCATGAGCCACTGCATCTGGACTTGCCAAAACTTTGTAGGACCATAATACAGTTGGTAAATTTGTAATTGTCACAGAGGAAACTTTGGAGGCAGTGGAGATAATTCGGCTGTGGTGAAAACTTTGGTGGAAAAGAAACTGTAGGGGTAGAGGTGGTGGCAGTAGAGGTAGTTGTGGGGAGGTGATGGTGAATACGATGGATTTGAAAGTGATGGTGGCAGCTATGGTGGTGGGCCTGGTTATAATGGAATAGGGGCTATGGTGGTGGTGGACCAGGACATGAGAAAACCAAGGTGGTAGACACAGTGGCATTGGTGGAGGATGTGATGGTTGCAATGAAGGAGGACATTTTGACAATGGTGACTGGTGGTGGTGGGAGCTATCATGATTTTGGAAATTATAGTGGACAACAGCAATCAAATTATGGACCCATGAAAGGAAGCTTTCTGGGTGGAAGAAGCTCACGCAGTACCTCTGGTGGTGGTTATGGGTCTGACGGTAGAGGTGGTGGATATGATAGCAGAGGGTTCTAATAACAACCAAAAAGGGCTTCTGTTACTAGTAGGAGAGAGAGTGAGGGGTTGCCAGGAAAGCAGCAGGTTACTTTGAGACAGGCGTCCCAGACGCATTAGAGAAACTAGAAAAATCTGCCACAGAAGGAAGAATGATCTATAATGGGAAAACTTACTGTGGCTTAAACAGAAAACCCTTCTTGTTCAGGACTGTCATGGCCACAGTTTGCAAAAAGTATAGCTATTGATTGATGCAATGTAGTGTCAATTACATATACATTCTTGAGGCCTTTTATCTGTTGTAACTTTTTCTTTTTCTTTTTATGACATCAGGTCTATGGCCCTGTAAACTGCGGTAGCAGCACCAGGAATAAAGAATTAAGGGCCAGGCACAGTGGCTGACACCTGTAATCTCAGCACTTTGGGAGGCTGATGTGGGTGGATCACGAGGTCAGGAGATTGAGACCATCCTGGCCAACATGGTGAAACCCCATCTCTACTGAAAATACAAAAATTAGCCGGGTGTGTGGGCACGCGCCTGTAATCCCAGCTATTGGGGAGACTGAGGCAGAAGAATCACTGGAACCCGGGAGGCGGAGGTGGCAGTGAGCTGAAATCGCACCACTGCACTCTGGTGTGGTGACAAAGTGAGACTCTGTATTAAAAAAAAAAAAAAAAAAAAGATAATAATTAGGGAGTTATTAACTTTTAAAAAATAAAATAAAATAAAACTAATAATTTATATAAAAATGCATAAAGCCAGAAGGACAAAGAAAGTAGGAGATGGTAGCAAACAAGCAAATTCCACATTTTGGAGCTGAGAAAGCTAACAGACGAGTGGCAGCTGACGTAGCAGACTAGTGAAAGATGAACGCTGACCCTCTGGGGAGAGAGGGAAGAAGGAGCAAGCTAGTGTCTATATCCGAATCCGAGAAAAATCTCAGGAGCTAGATACACAAGTTGTCTCTAAAAGAGGAAGTACAGAATGAAGGGGATTAGGAAAGACTCTGGAAGCTCTAGACACTACGTAGATCCCCTCCCGACCTCACACAGCCGGTCTACTGCGCCCCTGCACAGCTGCCTCTGCTGGGAAGTTAACTCTTCGGAGAGGTTAAACCGAAAAACACCTAGTCTTGGAACAGCAGAGGGTGAAAGTGAGAAGCTATACCATATGGAAAGGGAAAAATTCCTAAATATAAATCCTCCAAAATTCTTTCTCTGTTTAGTTATCAGAAGTCTAGCAGCAGGGTTTATAATCCCAGTCAGAGAATTGGAGAATTCCTATCCTATGTTATTAATCATCTTTAAATGAAAAACCTATGAGACACTGACCTATGGGGACTGGCCAATGAATAGGTGAAGTCCCCACCTGTCCCCCTCAATTCAGACCCACCAGTTGACAAGCCCTGCCCATTCATGTAAGCTTCAGATCAGCTTTCTTATGCCTCACTGTTAAATATAGACATCAAAGGCACACTGACATTTGAGGGAAAAAAAGAAATTATTTTCTTTTTTTCTCTACCAGGAAAGCCAGAGACCAAAGCAAACAAACCCCAACAAGGGACACAGAAGAGCATGGAAGTGAAAGAAAACTTCAGAAATCTGTGGTGAGAGAAATTCAGCCTCTGGCTGCAATGGAATAACAAGGATTGGACATTCTCTCCCACCAAATCCCAGAAAAATATACAGAACATAAAAAACTCTTATTTTTCAAACACTGGACATCAGGTAGGACAGGACTTTAATTACTCAAAGAAGTTGAAACAAACAAGGTGACCACTTGCCCCTCATTTCTTCCTGGAAATAACCAGATTGTGGATGCAAAGAGGGGGATGCTAAACAGAATCTACTGCGTCAAGGAGGTGCAGGGATCAGAGAGGCCAAGGGGGCTGAATGTTGTGAGGGAGAGTTCTGGGAAGGAGGGAGCTGTGCTAAAAAGAGTTCCAGGAATCTGCAGAGAGGTCTCTGAGTCTTTGCTGTGTACTTGGCCAGACAGGCATAGGGTGAAACTCCACAGGGCAGGCAAAAACCACTGCAGAGTGGTCAGGTGAACTACTTCTAGAGCTTATCCAGGCAGAGAGATACTTGAGTTCTGACCAGCCCTGGTGGGAAGCCATCTGCTCTCATTCTGGGAATCTAGTGGAGACTTTGAGAAGCTGGAAAAAGAAGAGAAAATAAAATTCAAAGTAAATAATAGAAAGAAAATAATCCAGGTCAGAGCAGAGATCGATGAAATTGAAATTGGACACATCATTTTAAAAATAAGTAAAGCCTAATTTGGGGCTTTGCAAAAAAATTATTAAATTTTATGCCACACTTCGTGAACTGATCAAGACCAAAAGAGAGAAGACACAAATGAGCAATATTAGGAATGAGAGGGGCATGATTACAAATATTAAAAAGGCTAATATTGGGGACATTGTGAAGAACTTTATGCTGATAAATTTGACAGGTTAAATGAAACCTCACATTCCCTGAAAGATAAAAATGTCAAAAGTGACTCAAGAAGAAATAGAAAAATCTGAAAAGTCCTATATCTACTAAAGAAATTTGAATTTGAAAATAAAAACCTTTCTATAAAGAAAAGAAAAAAACAATCACATCAATTATCTCTATAGATGTACACACAAAAACAACCATAAGACAAATTTAACACCCATTCATAATAAAAACTCCCATTAATTAGGAATAGAACGGAATTTTCTCAACTTAACAAACTGAATCTATGAAAAACCTATAACTAATGTTATATTTAATGGTGAAAGTATTTAGTCCCCCTTCTGTTTTCCCCCTTAAATCAGAACCAAGACAAGAGTACCTACTCTTCCTGTTTATACTCAATATTATGCTAGAAGTCTTAGCCATTCTAATAAGGCAAGAATAAGAAATGAAAGACATAATGGGCAGAAGAGAAGAAAAGGCTGTGTTATTTGAAGGTGGCATGACTGTATACATAGAAAATCCTACGCAAACTACCAAAAAGCTACTAGAAATAATAAATGAGTCCAGCAGAGATGCAGGACCCAGGTCAATATACAGTAAATTGGATTTTCACATATCAGCAATGAAAAATTGGTAACTGGAATTTTAAAAATATCATTTACAATAACATCAAAGTATTTAATCTGGAGGATGAATTTAATAAAACAGATGCAAGATGTACAGTGAAAATTACAAAACATTGCGAAAACAATGTAATGAAGAGCTAAATAATTATACAAACATCAATTTCCATGAATTGGAAGACTCAGTCAATATGGTTATCTATTCTTAAATTGCACTGCAGACATGAATGAAATCGCAGTAAAAATATAAAGAGGATTTTCTGTGGAAATTAAGATCATTCTAAAATTCATATGAAAATCCAAAGGATCCAGCCTGGGTCATAAAGTAGGACCCCCTCTCTACAAAACATTAAAAATAAAAAAAATAGCCAGGCATGGTGGCATGCACCTGTAGTCCCAGCTACTCAGGACACTGAGGTGGGAGAATTGTTTGAGTCAAGGAGCTTGAGACTGCATTGATCCAGGATCATGTTGCTGTACTCCAGCCTGGGTGACCGAGCAAGATCCCGTCTCAAAAACAAATAAACATTGTATCTGTGAGAAGTGTCAAATAGAAAGAAAGAAAGAAGGAAGGAAGGAAGAAAGAAAAAGACAGAAAGAGAAACAAAGGAAGAAAGGAAGGAAGGAGGGAAGATAATAGAAAACCTAAAGGAGTTAAAATAGTCAAACCAATTTTGAAAAAGAACAAAGTTATAGAACTTATATTATCTAAATTTGAGACTTACTATAAACCTGTTACAATTAAGATATGTGATATTGGGGTGGAGTGCAGTGGTTCACACCTGTAATTCTAGCGCTTTGGGAGGCTGAGGTACGAGGATCGCTTTAGTCCAGGAGTTTGAGACCAGCTAGGGCAACATAATGAGACTCTATCTCTATAAAATAGAATAAAATGTTATGTAACATTGGCGTTTTATTGTACGTGTGTATGTATGTATGTATGTATTGAGACAGGGTCTTACTCTATCACCCAGGCTAGAGTATAGGGGTGCCTTCATAGCTCACTGCAGCCTCCTGGGTTCAAGTGACACTCCTGCCTCAGGTTCCCAAGTGGCAAGAACTACAAGTGTGTGCTACCACGCCTGGCTAATGAATTTTATTTTTATTTTTTGTAGAGGTAAGGTCTCATTATGTTGCCCAGGCTGGTATCAAATTCCTGGCCTCAAGCAATCCTCATGCCTCGGCCTTCCAAAGTTTAAAGGTTTACTTTAAACTTGGTAGAAAGCCTTCGTGGTTTGGGGTACACAAAATTTTCTTGGATTGCATTCATAAAGCACAAGTCAAAAAGGGAAAAAACTGATAAACTAAACTCCATCAAAATTAAAAACTGCTGCCCTTGAATTCCACTGTTAAGAAAATGAAAAAGGAAAACATTTTCTCAATAACATGTATTTGACAAAAAAATGGTAAATGGAATATACAAAGACTTCTTATGACTTAATTATAACAATGAGAAAAACATTTAAACAGGCATTTCACCAAAGAAAATATACAGATGACCAATGAGACTATGAGAAGGGGCTCAGTGCCATTAGTCATCATAGAAATGCTAATTTAAACCATGTTGAGTTTGAAGGGCTGAGGTGAGCAGATCACTTGAGCCCAGGAGTTCAAGACCAGCCTGGGCAACACGGCCAAACCCCCATCTCTACAAAAAGTGTTAAAAATTAGCTGGGTGTGATATTGCTCACCTGTAGTCTCAGCTATTTGGGATGTTGAAGTGGGAGGACTGCTTGCACCTGGGTGGCAGAGGTTGCAGTGAGCCAAGATCGTGCCACTGCACTCCAGCCTGGACAACAGAGCGAGCCCACGTCTCAAACAAACAAACAAAAATTAGCTTGGTGTGGTGGTGTGTGCTTCGGTTGTAGCTCCTTGGAAAACTGATGCAGAAGGATGGATTGAGCCCAAGAGTTTGAGGCTGCAGTGAGCTATGATTGGGCCACTGCACTCCAGTTTGGGTGACAGAGGAGACTGTGTCTCAAAATAAACCAGTCAAACAACAACCAAAACCTAAACCATCGAGAGGTATGACTACACTCACCAGAATAGCGACGATGTAGAAGGCTGACAATATTACGTGCTGGTGAGGATGCAGACTAACTGGAACTCCCATGCAATTGATGGTAGGAATGTAAAATAATACAATCACTTTGGAAGTAATGCTGGCCGTTTCTTACAAAGTCAAGCAGATACTTCACATACAACTTTGCAATTTGCTTTTATATATCTACCTAAGTGAAATAAAAACATATGTTCACACAAAGACTTATGTATGCATGTTTACAGCACTTTTATTTGTAATAGCCAAAAACTGGACTGAAGCAAAATGGACACAGGAGATAAATGGATAAACAGATTTAGCATATTCATACATTAAAATAAATACTCGGGGGGCATGGTGGCTCACGCATGTAATCCAGCACTTTGGGAGTCTGAAGTGAGCAGATCACTTTAGCCCAGGAGTTCAAGACCAGCCTGGGGAACATGGCAAAAGCCTGTCTCTACAAAAAATAAAATATTAGCTGGGCATGATGGTGCGTGCCTGTAGTCTTAGCTACCTAGGAAGATAAGGTTGAAGAATCGCCTGAGTCCAGAAGGTTGACGCTACAGTAAGCCATGATCCCACCACTGTACTTTCACTTGGGTGACAGAGTGAGATCCTATCTCAATAAATAGATGAGAGAAATACTCAGCAATAAGATGAACTAATATTATAAATGGCAATATGGATGAATCTCGAAAACATTATGCTATGAAAAAGAAATCTAGATACAAAAGAGCGTGTACTTGTGGTAATAGAATAAATACATTTTGTCTAACCCCGCATTCCATGGGGATTCTATTTTTGCAAATCAGGAAAGATAAAATAATGCTCAGATTTTTATACATATTACCAGAAATCTTTATTTCTGTAGGTTATTGGGAAGAATCTGCTTTCTACTTCATTCAGGATGTTGACAGAATTTAGTTCCTTGTAGTTATGGAACTGAAATCTGTTTCCTTGCTGGCTGTCACTCAGGGCCTGTTCTCAGCTACAAGGTCTAGCTTACTTTCCTTGGGATGCGGCTCCTCTCCATTTGCAAAGTGAGTAAAGCTAGAACCTCTCTTGCATCAAATTCCTCTCATACTTCTAACCTCTTTTACCAGAAAAAGATTTGCCCTTTTTAAAGGCTCACCTGGAAAGGTCAGGACCACCAAGTATAGTCTCTCCTTCTCTCTCTCTCTCTCTCTCTCTCTCCTCTCTCTCTCTCTCTTTCTCTTTTTTGACACAAAGTCTCACTCTGGTTGCCCAGGCCGGAATGCAGTGGTGCAATCTTGGCTCACTGTAGCCTCAACCTCCCAGGCTCAGGTGATTCTCCCATCTCAGCCTCCTGAGTAGCTAGGATTACAGGCACACACCATTATGCCTGGCTAACTTTATTGTATTTTTAGTAAAGACAGGGTTTCACTATGTTGCCCAGGCTGGTCTTAAACTCCTGGACTCAAGCAATCTGCTTGCCTCAGCTTCCCAGAATGCCGGGATTGCAGGCATGAGCCACTGAGCCCAGCTATACGTTCTCCTTTCCTTTTCCCTTTCCCTTTCCCTTCTTTTCCTTTTCCATTTCCTTCCCTTCCCTTCCCTTCCCTTTCATTTCTTTGTCTTTTTCTTTCTTTCTTTCTCTCTCTCTTTCCTTCCTTCCTTCCTTCCTTTTCTTTCTCTCTTTCTCTCTTCTTTCCTTCCCTCCCTTCTTTCCCTCCCTCCCTTCCTTCCTTCCTTCCATTTACTTACTATACTTTAGGTTCTGGGATACATGTGCAGAACGTGCAGGTTTGTTACATAGGTATACATGTGCCATGGTGATTTGCTGCACTCATCAACCTGTCATTTACGCTTTAAGCCCTGCATGCATTAGGTATTTGTCCTATGCTCTCTCTCCCCTTGCCCCCCACCGTAGTCTCTCTTTCTTAAAATCAACTGTACAATATATAACAACCAAATCATGAAAGATCCCATCATATTTACAGGTCCCTTCCATGCTCTAGAGAAGGTAATATAAAAGAGTAGGACTCCTTGAGGAGTGACTTTATAATTCTGCTACCACAATAAAGTTGGCATAAAATGTAGAGAGAAATAATTCAGAGAAATTACAGCAAATCATTGTGCTGTGGATGCTGAATCATGGCCTATATTTGTTTTCATTTTGTTTTCCTGAACTTTTGTGTGTGTGTGTTTTGTATTTTTAAGCATATTCATCAATCACAAAAAGAATACTAAAAACTACTTTTATTAGTGAATGCAATTATTTTTCACATTCCTTTTGTATTTTATTAGTATCTATAAACTCAGGATTAACCTTTGTTATTTGCTTCTTTCCTCTGGAACCTGATATCTGGGGCAATTTCAAGAAGTAATTTCTGAAGTGGGGGCAATAAATAAATCAAGCTAAAATAAAAGAAAATAGCAATTTGACCTGACAAAAACAAGCAATGGGGAAACGATTCCCTATTCAATAAATGGTGTTGGGAAAACTGACTACCCATATGCAGAAAGCTGAAACTGGACCCCCTCCTTACACCTTATACAAAAATTAACTCCAGATAGATGAAAGACCTAAACTTAAGACATAAAACCATAGAACCCTAGAAGACAATCTAGGCAATACCATTCAGGACACAGACATGGACAAAGACTTCATGACTAAAACACCAAAACCAATGGCAACAAAAGCCAAAACAGACAAATGGGATCTAATTAAACTAAAGAGCTTCTGCACAGCAAAAGAAACTATCATCAGAGTGAACAGGCAAACTACAGAATGAGAGAAAATTTTTGCAATCTATCAATCTGACATCTACAAAGAATTTACAGGCAATAACCCCATCAAAAAGTGGGTGAAGGATATGAACAGACACTTCTCAAAAGAAGACATTGATGCGACCAAAAAACATATGAAAAAAGCTCATCATCACTGGTCATTAGAGAAATGCAAATCAAAACCGCATTGAGATACCATCTCACACCAGTTAGAATGGTGATCATTAAAAAGTCAGGAAACAACAGATGCTGGAAAGGATGTGGAGAAATAGGAATACTTTTACACTGTTGGTGGGAATGTAAATTAGTTCAACCATTGTGGAAGATAGTGTAGTGATTAATCAAGGATATAGAATGAAAAATACCATTTGACCCAGCAATCCCATTACTGCATATATACCTAAAGGATTATAAATCATTCTATTATAAGGACACATGCACACGTATGTTTATTGTGGCACTGTTCACAGTAGTAAAGACTTGGAACCAACCCAAATGCCCATCAGTGATAGATTGGATAAAGAAAATGTAGCACATATACACCATGGAATACTATGCAGCCACAAAAAGGATGAGTTCATGTCCTTTGCAGGGACATGGATGAAGCTGGAAACCATCATTCTCAGCAAACTAACACAAGAACAGAAAAGCAAATGCTGCATGTTCTCACTCATAGGTGGGTGTTGAACAATGAGAACACATGGACGCAGGGAGTGGAACATCATACACTGGGGCCTGTCGGGGGGGTGAGGGGATTGGGGAGGGAAAGCTTTAGGAGAAACACCTAATGTACATGATGGGTTAATGGGTGCAGCAAACCACCATGGCACGTGCATGCCTAAGTAACAAACCTGCACATTCTGCACATGTACCCCAGAACTTAAAGTATAAAAATAATTTAAAAAGATGCTAAAAAGAAATAAAGAAAAATGAAAGTACATAGCTATTTGGGGAAAAAAAATAGCAGTTTGAGAAATCTTTCCAAATTTTCCATTTAAAAAATCTGGCCACATAAGTGGTAAAAATAACAATAATAGCCATTGAACGATGCTAAGCCACTGACACATGTCATCAGCATTGCTTATCTTCTATTTTCCCCTTGTTCAATGTCATCACATGAATTGTCATAAAAATGAGATTATTACTGTTCTGTTGCTCATCAGTTCAGGCTGTGGAGATCTCCTAAAAACGGTAACCTATCTTGTGAGACATCACTGTTTGTTACTTGGGAAAAGCGTGGGATGTTTTGGATTGCAAATGGAAACGGTTTTCCTCTTTAACTGAACTCTTGAGATTGTAGTGAAATCATCCATGCCCTGAAGCATCATAATCGTTCCCATATGGACAAATTCATTCAATACACGGTAATATTTGCATATTTAGATTATCCCTAGAAATAATTTGTCTCTGTTTTGGGAATCTTTGATGTTCAAGGGTATATAAGAGGATTTTAGCCCTTTTACCCACCTCCCCATTACAGCTCAGTTCCCTAGTGTTTTTCCTCCAAATGTTTTCAAGAAATGAGGTAATCTGGCTCTGAGGTTTCTAAATTCTAAATTCTGGCTCATTTTAATTGAGTCATTCCGGAGGTCCTAGTCTTGAAACAACTTCTCCTTTGTCCAATAAACAATAAGCTTAAGAAAAAAGGTTTCTAATAGGCCCATGATTCCCGTGGCTATCTGGCCTGAAACTCTGTTTGCAAATCTGCTACATTTTTGATGAACAGGAAATTTACAAATAATTCACAATTATGTTGAGTTAGAACAGGTAGGGAGTTAGCAGACAACTAAGATACGTTAAAAGTGACCTGTGGAACAGGTAGTAATTTAAAAACCTGCTCAGTTTTTTTGCTTTCTTTCTAATGATTATCTTAAGATCGTATTGCACCCTCTGTTATATTTTTAGGTATTTAGACTTTTCCTTTATTGCTGATATGGTTATTGCTCTGTGAAGCAATCCTATTTTTATACATCTGCTTCTATTCCTCTTTTGGCAAACTGACATTCTGTCAAATGGCATGAGAACAGTATCAACCATACTAAGTAGTAACTAACATTTATGAACCCTTCCTTCATATTGAAGATAAAGCACTTTAAGTGTTTTATCTCATGTAACTCTCACGACAACTTAAGAGGTAGGTGTTTTATTATCTGCAGTATTTTAATAGGGAAGCTTCACCCCAGATAGATTAGGTAACTGTCCCTAAGTCACACACTGGCACCACAGAGTGGTTCCGATTCCGAGTTGTGGTGCTTCCACACCTCCCTAATCCAAAATGCCAGTCAAGAAGCGGCTTCTACTGTCATCTGCTGGTAGCTTGCCAAGTTGCTACACTTTGGCTCACGCTGTAGCTAGGAATCTGTACAAATTCGTGTTTGCAGTGAGAGCTCTGTTCTGACACACGTTGTTGTCATGATGCCATCTATCATGCTAGTGTTTACAACAGTGCCTGACACCCAGTAGGCACTCAATGTTTATGGAATAGAGATCCCAGGAAAGTTTTTGTTGGTACAAGTTCTCAAGTTGTCCTGAAAGAACACAGATGCTATCTCCACACAAAGCAATAATGCTACCTTTTTTTTTCTTTTTTGAGACAGAGACTTGCTCTGTTGCTCAGGCTGGAGTGCAGTGGCAAAATCTTGGCTTACTGCAACTTCTGCCTCCTGGGGTCAAGCAATTCTTCTGTCTCAGCCTCCTGAGTAGCTGAAATTACACGTGCGTGCCACCACACCTGGCTAATTTTTGTATTTTTAGGAGAGACAGGGTTTCACCATGTTGGCCAGGCTGGTCTCAAACTCCTGGCCTCAGGTGATCCACCCACCTCAACCTCCCAAAGTGCTGGGATTATAGGTGTAAGCCAACGCACCTGGCCTATGATGCTGTTTTACAAGTGTTTACTTTGTTCATTGTGTACCTGTGCATTTACAATAAGCTTTGCATTTCATTGCTGTAACACAGTTTATAAGTGGAGTCTCCCTCTTGTGTTGAAATCTAACTTTATCAGTTACACTGTATAGGTTTTAGAAGAAATCCTAGTTTCAGAACTGAAAAAGACCTGAAAAATCCTGGCTAGTGTTTCCCAAGCCCCGTTTCAAAAGATGGTAGTTTTTAAAACGTGTTTTATAAATAAGTTCCAGAAACAATATATTAGATAAATTTCCCTTGTTTTTTGTTTTATCACTGTAGAACTTCTCAGAGTATTTAACATGCTACTGTGCATTAGAAATCTTTGAGAAGGGTTATATGTAAAACTGTGTTTGGCAGCTTGGGTTGCCATAAAAAAAAATACCATGGGCTGGAAGGCTTAAACAACAAAAATTACTTTTCTTACCATCTGGAGGTTGGAAGTTCAAGATCTCAAGATCGAGGTGCTGACCAGTTAGTTTCCAGTGAAGGCTCTCCTCCTGGCTTGCACATAGCCGCCTTCTTGTCTGTCTTCACAGGGTCTTTCCTTGGAGGATGGGCTTAGAGAGATGATGGGTGCTCTTCTTATGTCGCTTCTATTAATGACAGTAATCCAATTGCATCAATTCTGCACCCTTATGACCTAATTCTACCTTAAATACTTCCTTAGCAGCTTCATCTCCAAATACAGCTACACAGGAGGTGAGGGCTTCAAAACATGAATTTGGGGGAGGGGGAACACAAACATTCAGTCCACTTCCCAAATAGCACCTGATCACAGATTCTTTCTCATTCAGCTCCTATTAACATCCTAAGGGGTGTTAGTATTTTGTGGAATTCACTTGGAAATTTCCAATATACTAAACTCCAGTTGCTACAGATGGAGCCCAGTGAGAATAATTTGCCTAATATCATATAGCTAGTTATTGGCAAAGCTAGAACTCTTCCTTGAAGTGGTTTTTTCATGATATCATGCTTGTTCTCTGTTATTTCTCCATATGAAAATAAACAATAGTACTGCCTTGGCAGAACTTTACAGTTATAAAGGGGATGTGAACTAACATTTATTGAGTGCTACTATGTGACTTCTCTACCCTCACCCATGTTAAGTGGGTTAAACATTCCAGATTTTACGACTATTAAATTTCACATCATGATTTAATAAATGCTTAAATAACAGTCTCTATGGTATGGGTCAGTGAGAGTCCACCCTGAGAGATAGATCTTGTGTGAGGCATATTGGATTTTTTTCTTTTACTTTCTTTCTTTTTTTTGAGACCGTCTTGCTGTGTTGCCCAGGCTGGAGTGCAGTGGTTCGATAGCAGCTCTCTACAACCTCTGCCTCCTGGGTTCAAGCGACTCTCCTTCCTCAATCTCCCAAGTAGCTGGGACTACAGGCGCCCACCACCACGGCTGGCTGAATTTTTTGGTTTTTTTTTTTTGTATTTTTAGTAGACATGGGGTTTCACTATGTTTGCCAGGCTTATCTTAAACTCCTGACCTCGTGATCTGCCCACCTTGGCCTCCCAAAGTGATGGGATTACAGGCGTGAGAAAAAATTTTAATCTTTTAAAAACTTTTAAACTGAAAAATAATAATTGTACACATTCATGGGGGTATTTAGTGATGTTTTGAAATGTAATGTATGGTGATCAGATCAGGGTTATGAGCATATCCATGATCTGAAACAATAATCATTTCTTGGGTTGGGAACATTCCTTATCCTCCTCTAGCTATTTGAAACTATGTATTATCCACAGTGGTACAGAACACTAGAACTTTCTTGTATCTAGCTGGAATTTTGTCCTTTAACAAATCTTTCCCTGTCCTGCCCCTGAGCTGCCCTTCCCTCTACCCTCCCCAGCCTCTGTATCCTCTGTCCTACTTTTTGCTTCTATGAGACCAACATTTTTTTTTTTTTTTACCTCCCACATATGAGTGAGAACACGTGGTGTTTAACTTTCTGTTCCTGGCTTATTGCACTTAACATAATGTCCTCCAGTTCCAGCCGTGCTCACATTGGCCTTTTTTATGCTCTAGAAAGTTAAATTGTTTTCTGCCACAGACTCTTCATAATGCTGTGTTCTTTTCCGCTCTTCCTTTTTACTTCCCAGCGTGCTCTCTCCTGCACGTCAGATGCATAGAATTATGTTAACCATGACTTTTGGGTGTTAATATGCCATCATCCTTGATCCATTCACGATACCATTTAATAATAAACACCATCCAACCCAACAATCAGAGTAAGTAACCTGCGTGTGCCTTTCTTGTCTCACCCCATTGCATCTTCCTCAAATAATATTTTGATCCTAAAAGTTTGCTGAATTTTTGTTGTTTTTTCTTCCCTAGCCACACACAACACCACACACACACACACACACACACTTCAATTGGTTACATGGTCCACCCCCCCACCCCCGCTTTCTTTTTTTTTTTTTACAGTTCAGATCGTCTTTTATTTTATTCGTTTAACATCTGTTATGCATGAATTCATAGGGGATGGGATCCAGGAGCTCAGGCTCCTTCCCATTGGCTCCCACACAGTGCTTCCCTGGGTGGAGCAGGCTGGCGCTTCCGTTAATCCCAGGGGCCTTTCTCTTTGGCTTCTTTCTTTTTCTAATCATTTTCCTACCGTACCTCGGCTCTTGGAGTGCTTAATGTGCTCAATACGCACATGAATTCTCTTGGCAAGAATCTTGTCTTTAACCTGTTTCTTTACAACAATGCCAACAGCATCCTGGGTGACATTGTAGACTTCCCGTTTTGCCGTGATCACACTTGTGGGGCGTTCCTTTTTGAACAGTACCCATTCCCTCGATGTCTACAGTATCACCTTTCCTAAAGATTTGCATTTATGGGGCCCGAGGAACAAGTCCACGTTTTCTCAAAGGCCTGGAAAGCGTGTATTCCGTGCCTTTCCTTTCTCCTTTTGTATTCGTCATTTTGGCAATTTACTGGAAGATGATGGGTCTGGCCAAAAGGCTGGTTTTGTTTTGGGGTCACATTTTCTTGCTTCTCTGCATGAGAATCTTGGATTAGATGATGGACATTGTGAAGGTTTTATTACTTAGTGTCTCGACGTTGTAAGCGCATCTGCTGCTGCTACTGCTGAGGCACACGACACTAACCACCATGAGCAGGTAGTTTTCTGCAGACTTAAGAGATATCCAAAGACAACGATAGCAAACATCAGCATTAGAAATGGCCCCCAAAGAATACAATCTTGGATATACATTTTTTTTTTGCATAAATACAGTTCAAATTTCCATAGCTGGAGTACAGCGGCATGATCTCGGCTCGCTGCAACCTCTGCCCCCCAGGTTCAAGGGAGTCTCCCGTCTCAGCCTCCCGCATAGCCGGGATGACAGGCGCCCGCCGCCACACCAGGCTAAATTTTTGTAGTTTTAGTAGAGAACGGAGTTTCGCCGCTTTTTACCTCAGATGATCCGCCCGCCTTGGCCTCTCAAAGTGCCGGGAGTACAGGCACGAGGCCCCAGGCCCGGCCTAAATAGCTGTCTTTCGTGTATTACATAATAATCTCAGAAACCGTCTTTGTGATAAGTTATTTTACTTTCCGTATTTTGGGACAGTAGAGGTTAAAAGATAGATATTTTTTCTTCCAAAAAGATGGTGGAAGAACTAGTACGGAAATGAAAGAAGCTCCCTTGTTCCCCTGGCAGGGCGTGCTGTGGGGAAGCGGCTCGCCTCTTCAGTGCCCCGCTGCTCCAACCTCCAGGCGAGTTCACAGAGGGACGGGTTGTGGGGCTGTGACCCCGCGGCAGTGCCTCGGGGGTGAATATTGACCCCTCCTGAAGCCCCAGTGGGCGTGTTACAGAGTCTGTAGGTGGCTTATGTCAACCAGCCCAATGAAGCCACCTGCTTTAAGGACACAGAACTGTCTGTCTCCCAGGTTCTTGCCTTGGTGTATGGGTGGGTGGGCTTGCAGAATGAATACAAGGTTTTCAGTAGAACCCAGCGGGTGGAAAATGACAGAAGGGCACGGAGTGGTAAAGCTCTCCGCTGGAGGCAGGGCGTGCTGAACAGCCTGGGTTCTCCTCAGACTGCCAAACTCGCGCTCCTTCTGCCAGCAGGTCACTTGCCGGAGGCGTGCCGGCCCCTGTTGGTGCGTTCCTCCAGCAGCATGATCCTCTGGAAGACCAGCCGTCTGTGTGTCCGCTTCCTACGGTACTGGGGCTTTTTTTTCTTTGTTTTGAGACGGAATTTGCTTCGTTGCCGAGGCTAAAGTGCAATGGCGCAATCTCCCGGGTTCAAGTCATTCTCCTGCCTCAGCCTCCCGAACAGCTGGTATTACAGCCCCCTGCCACGCTACGCACCTAATTGTTTTTTTCTAGTAGAGATGAAGTTTCACCATGTTGGTTAAGCTAGTCTTGAACGCCTGACCTCAGGTGAGTCCGCCTCCGCCTCCGCCTCCAACTCCGTCCCCTAAAGAGGCGGGGTGGGCGGGGCCGGTTATAGGCACAGGATGGGGGTGTTGCAGGCCAAGGTGGTCTTGGGAAACGCAGCATTGGGGCAGAAAAAAAGATGCCTGTCCTCACCTAGGTCCGCAGGCCCAGGCCCAGGGGTGGAGCCCTAGCCCAGGACCACGCCCTCCTCTACCCAGCACTTCCTTTCCCCTTTGGCATCATTTAAAGGGACAGTGCGCTTCCTTTATCAGTATTACGGAACTAAAAAAAAAAGTGTATTAACATTTGAAGATCATTAACAGTACAAACAAAAAAATTACCAAAAGTGGACAGGAATGAATTAAAAATGATACTCAAAGGAGAGATCAGATTATTCACTATTTTAGAAGTAGCATTCCAGCAATTTAGAGATGTCTTTTAGGCAAGAGAAATAGGTCTGTCCTGACTCTATTCCATTGTGTTAAATTACAAGGAAAAACTCCTAGTTGTCTGTGGAGACTAACAGTGGAGATGTGAGAACGTTGACAGCGGGGAGCTGACCTTCAAGAAACCTGATGCATTTTATGGCATTTCTTCTGCTGTGATTCCTTCTCTTCCATCCTCCATCGTTACCTTGTCATAATAATGTATCCATTATCTCTATTTAAATATAGAATTAGCGCTTGCCTAATTGGCTTTCCTGGAATCTAATTAGTTTTAAACATTTTCTCAACTTAATTTTTTGTATGTAAAAACGAAGATGGCATTGCAACAGAGTGGAGGTAATCATTTGCACAAGGAGATAATCTCCAGGGATTTTTAGCTTGTACCTTGCATAATTCCTTTAATAACTGTGCTCACTAATTGTTAGAGCATGAAATGATAAACTTCATTTCTTTTTTTTGAACTCCATATTAGAGTCAAGGGAACATCTTTCTTCTCATACCCACCATAAAAAGAGACACAATAAACAGTGGTTTGCCTGCCATCTAGTACAGAAAAACTTCATGGTAGTGAAAAGATGATCCTTCACTACTAATTTGACTTCATTATTTGCAATCAACAGGATCAAAGCCAAATCTTTGCAGTTTCTTTTGCTAGACTATAAGAGCTCCTCCTTGACACCCACGACTTTGCTGCAATGATATCTACATGTCTAGCATTACAAATTTACATCTTTTGTTTCCTTTGCTCCTCCTGTGGCCCTTGAAGCAGGCATGCTTCATTATATGTGTGACATTTCCTTATTAAGCAAATATTTATGTATTTAGCAAATACAACACATCAGCACTCTTCTGGGCAATTAGCGCAGAGCAGTATCAAAGACACAAAGGCCTGCACTGGCACTTTTATGTCCTGTGTATATGTAGCTTCTCTCCCACCCCTACCCACTAAGTTTATTTTGTCCACTAGATTCCCAAGGCTTTTTATGCAGAATAAGAGTACTGGGTAGAGAAAGAACTGCAGATGCAAAGAAAGAAGGCCAACCGAGTCACCAGGAGAGGGACAGATCCAAAAGAGGAGAGAATAAGAGGATACATGGACCACAGCATGGCCTGGAAATTGGGGAAAGTTTGGGACAGTCTGAAAAGAGGAAGGAGAGGATGGAGGCAGCCATGTGTGAGCGTTATAAAGAAGACGGGGAAATAGAAGTTTAAGAAAGTTCACTGGGTTTTACTTATGGCAATCTCCTTTGATGTTTATTTAAATAGTTTAATAATGATTTAAATTTTCAAGTTTTTTGGCTGTCAGATTGATGTTTCCCTGAATAAATCACTGTGTGTGAGTAGTTCACAAGGCTGCTCAATTTTAAATGGGTAGCACTTGGTAGTCAGTGTTTCTTGGTAAGTTAACATCTAGTGAGACTATCTGATATATACAGGGTCTTCTTCTATGAGGGGCTGGAAGCTTCCCCCCGACAAACACACTGTGGTGGAAGAGCTATTGAACCTAGGGTCTGGAATCCTGAATGTTAATTCCACCTTAAGCCATTTTATCTCAAAGCCACCTGACTCTCCCAGGATTACATTTCTTATGTAAAATGAAAGGCCAGATTATTGATTTCTAAGGTTTCTTCCAGTTCTAACTACATTCTTGATTACAATCCCTGTTGAAGGATTAATAACCTAATGAATCACCTTTTGGTGGGTATACTAGTATTGCAGTTTTCTTTTGTTACTTTCTTTTTTTTTTTTGAAGACAATGCTTTCTTCCAAAGAAGTGGATAATCTTTCTAAAACACAGGTCAGTAAGAAACATTTTAGGGGACACAGATGCATCTTAGAGTTCCCAACATCACACTACATAAAATAACTGCTTCCTCTGGTTTCTGTATGTGTTCCTTTGTCTCAGCTCTTCAGAAAAGAAAGAAGAGTATTATTATGTATAAAATTTTTCTTCGTGTGCCGCAAAGAAAAATCAGTACTGGGACAAAGGATCTCTCGCAAAATAGTTCTTTTTACTTCCAGCAGAAAGGGTACTCCCATTAGTAATCTTGCTATGAGAGTACCACAAACAAAGGAAAGCAGACATGTTTATTCCTTATGCATTTGGGGTTGTCTTTACTGCTGTGTCTGATCTCCATTGGCTGGAGACAGACCTCACAATCTAAACTAATACCCGACTGGCTAATAACTTGAAACTTTTCTAAACAGATAAAGGCAATGGAGAGCAAAAAAAGGAAGTCCAAATAAGGAAGGGGCATAGGCTACAAGCTGGGACAGCCTGTGAGCACGTCCAGCACAGATATCTTGGTTGAAGTACAAGGACATGGAATGTACTATGTACCTGTGAGCACTTCTAACAGCTACATAGGATAGGGCTTCTAGCAAAAAGCAAGAAGACTTTTGAAGAAATTGTTTAAAACAAACTATTATTTCTAACACTTACGAATTTTTCTTAAACAAGAAAGGAAATTTTGAAGAGGAACTTTTTTACTTCCCACAAGTGTCAAGGATGAGGAGGGAGCTGTAAAGGAAGGCACAACATTTCTCAATCATCTGATAGAAATAGAAATTGAGTATAGAAATGTGTTCAACTCTCAACTGGCCAGTCACATGGTAAAGTCCCACTGTAAAACATGTTGGCTAAATTATAAATTCCAGGTGGACTCTTCCCTTCCCTTTATCAGTAGTCTGGATAAGCTACAAGTTTATTGCCCTTACTCCTAGGGCCACTCCAGTTTGGGAGGAGGAGCAGGTGGAGTGAGGACTGTATCAATTAGTGTGTGCTGTGTAACAAACAATCACAAAACCCCAGTAGCACAACAGAAAGTGCTTCTTGCTCACATGTCCAAGATCAGCTGGGGGCTAGCTGGGTCACTGTGCTTTTCCTGGCTCGGGTGCCTCAGTTATCTGAGGATTGGCTGGCTGTTGGCTGATAAAGGCTAGGCAATATCATGAGATAACCTCATGAAGAGGTTCTAATGCTCCAAAATTAAAAGAAAAAAAAAGTCGAGTAATTATCCTCATTTAATCAAACTGCCTTTGAGAACATGAAGAAGTCAGGATGTATTTGCAAAAATCCTTTACAGTTTTGACTCCTGCTAAGACAGAAGTAGGAAACAATTTTGTAGTTCCCTTCACTTGCTAAAAAAGGTTATT
The DNA here is from genome assembly GCA_004027715.1 of Plecturocebus donacophilus. Lineage (NCBI taxonomy): Eukaryota > Metazoa > Chordata > Mammalia > Primates > Pitheciidae > Plecturocebus > Plecturocebus donacophilus. Next base: position 99,846 of record PVKP010000441.1, read on the forward strand.
TCAGGGAAGAAAAAAAAAGTACTTGAGAATATTAAAACATGGACTGCTCTGCTCTCTCTCTCTCTCTCATGCATGCTTATGGTTGTCTGGAGAACAAGAAAATATCATTATTAGTGAAAACAATCGCTTGTAAATTAGCAAAGCTGGCAGTATCAACATCATGGAAATATCTGCTGATGAAAGAGTAAGCAAAATTTTCATTTTGTACTTTAATTACAGATACTATTCTTTAAAATTACTTGTTAACAACTGTTGCCCTAAAGGAGATTCAGATCTGAAAGTAGCTTTTCTGCACTAAAATTCTTCAAGGGGCCTGTATATATTAACAAGGCAGATGCAAGCCATTTGGGCCAAACAAACCCATTCAATGTTAGAAAAGCCCTAGGATATTTCAAGTCAGAAAGAACAAGTAATAGGAAAAAAATCATGTAATAGAAAAAAAATGAGAAGGAAAGTATCCGAACCTAGTTAAAATTTTGAGCTCACCACCTACTGGCTATGTGCTATTTGTTATAAAGTAGAATTTTCAATACTGCAAAAGAAGTAGCGCTCCAATATAAATTTCATCAGCAAGGCAATTTACTTGTACAGAAGGGTGTGGCTCACAGATAAAACATGGTGAGCGCACACCTGGACAAGGAGGGGAAAGGGTACTTACACCCTGACAGACGTTGCGCCTACTGCTCTGTCGTTCCCCTATTGACTAGGGTTAGACCGCACAATCTAGTCTAATTCTGACTGGCTATTTTAAAGGGAGCAGGGGTAGGAGCCGGAGTGATAGGGTGGGTAGTTCTGTGGGAAGGATGGTTATGGGCAGGTCAGAGCAGGTAAGCAGGGGTTAAAGCAGGTGACCACAGCAGGTGACCAGGATGAGTCAGGATGGGGGTAGGGGGACCAGGGGAACAGATGTGGACTACTGATTAGAACTGGTGGAAAATGTTGTTTACTGAAACTACAAGGAAGTTAAACTTTAGTGAATTAAAGAATAAGAGAGGTGAACATACTGACATACTGATTCTTTGAAGAGAAACTTGGGGTTCACTATATCTAACATATTGAAACTGCCGCTGCAAAATTGTAACTGCCCTAAAGAAGATTCGGAGATGAAATTTGCTTTTATGCACTAACATGCTTCATGGGGCTTGTTGTATACATTAATACAGGTTTTATAGCAAAAGTCCCCACCCAAGTTCCTAGTCAGGTCTGTTTAGGTAAATGAAAGATTCAAGTTTGCTTCTGATTGCTTGATACAGCTGAGGCCTCATGGGTCAATACAAATGATCCTTGATTGGCTCGTTCAGGTGAGCTCTGAAAATTCCAAAGTTGAACAGAGGTGTGGGTTTACTGGGAGCTCAGAGTACTCCATGTGACCTCTAGTTAGCAACTGGCCCTTGACTTTATTTTAAATTCAGGCCCCGTTAACCACTTCGGATCCATCTTGAAAGATTAGCTTTTTCAGGTTCGCATTTATTAATGACAAATTTGTATTTTTTACTTACCTTCTTAATCACTTATGACCAGCTTGGCCAGGAGAACTGACTCACGCCTGTAATCCCAACACTGTGGGGGCTGAGGCAAGTGGATCACCCGAGGTCAGGAGCTCAAGACCAGCCTGGCCAACATGGTGGAACCCTATCTCTACAGATAATACAAAAATTAACTGAGTGTGATGGGGCGTGCCTGTATTCCCAACTATGTGGGAGGCTGAGGAAGGAGAATTGCTTCAACTCGGGAGGTGGAGGTTGCAGTTGTAAGGCCGGTTGCCTTGCTGGGAGCTTGGACGCATCCCCCGCTCCTTATTTTTCCTTTTAAAAAACCCCGAGCAAGCTCAGACACGCTCGGGCATGTTCCCTTCTCCCTTGCTCGCACAGCCTGGTCTTCCCTTAAAGAGCCCAGTATGCAAACAAGGTGCTGCAACCATAGCTTCTTAACAACCAATAGCAGCCGAGTCTTAACAACCAATAGCAGCTGAGTCTTAACAACCAATAGCAGTCGAGTCTTAACAACCAATAGCAGGCAAGTAATTCCAACCAACAACAAGCCAAGTCCTAGGTCAAGGCTTGTAACTTACCCAATAGCAGTCTTGCTCTCCCACAACCAATCGAGCTGTTTCACTCCCTATAAAACCCCGTCTAAGAGGATTCCACGCAACTTCTCTGGCCCCTCCTGTCCAGACCGCAAAACCTCACCCAGGAGCCTGAATAAATTCCCTTGCATTGGATTATTTTGGTACTTGCCTCAGTTTCATTTTATCCTCGGAAACAAACCTTACAGCAGTGAGCCAAGATTATGCCATTGCATTCCAGCCTGGATGACAAGAGCGAAACTCCATTCCCCTACTTCCCCAAACAAACAAAAAATAAAAAATAAAATATGACCAGCTTGAATTCTCCCAATTGTGCCTTTGGAAGTTCACAGCCCTGGTCTGCAGGTCTCCCAGGTTGTTCCTAAGAACTTCATCTGTGGAGAATATATAGAATAGAGAAGACTTGGGGGAAAGTCAGAAGGTCTTAGAGAACCAGGAGGGCAACGTGGGTGCCTCACTGTCAACCAAAAAGTAAAACAAAATAAATAAAAATGTCCTCAGAATAAGAAAGAAAGACCTTTGGGTCCGGGAGCAGTGGAATTGGACCTAGCTTCATAACAGAAATCCAGGGAAACAGCAAGCTATTGGAGGGGAGACTGCTGTGTGTCACATTACGGCTCCCTGTGACCCAGGCAGAGCAAAGAAGAATCTGAGAACGAATATTCTCAAACAGCTCTTCCTCATCTGTCAAAATACAATGCCCATTTTTCTCTAGACATGGAAGCAAAATTGTACTCCCCAGTTATTTGAGTGCAGATGGTAGCAAAATTGAGTGAGGGAATGTTGTACACAGGTGGGAGGAGAGGGAGGGAAGGATAGTTAGTGTGGAACCCTTGCTTGGTGCACACTTTGTGTTTTATTATAAATCTGTGCCATTCTGACTCAGCATTGATTATTACATACACAATGATAATAATCCACAGGCAAGCGTTAATACTGCTAATGATACTGCGTTGCAGAGTGATTATCTGAGAGGCATTCTCAGCTGCTGCATCAGGATTACGGCGTTTGTGCAACTCCAAACTAAGGCAGGGGTAAAACAGCCAGCACTTGTTCAGTCAAAAAGAGCTGGCAAAGAGAGCAGCCTGTAATTAGATCAAATATGCTTGTCACCAGGGGGCTGGCAGGCCTGGTTCACATGCTCAAGAGTTGGGGATGACCTTTAACAGATGTAGATTCTCAATATAAAAACCCTAGAGTCCAACGCAGATAAATGAACAAAGTTTTGTAGCTGGCTGCGTCACGTTTTTATCTCCATTTGAATGAGCATTTTCTGGGCTTATTGTTGAGATACAACAAGTCATTGTTGCAATCTCTTAAAGGACCAAACCAGCCAGCCCCATCTGTGATCTTAGGCTTGGATATCCCAAGGATCAGTTTAACCAAAATTATTCTCTTGTGCCAGTTCTTTGAACACTTTCTGAAAATTTACCCTTTGGCTGTTTTGGACAAGAAAACTTCATTTTCAAATGTTTTGCCTAATACTTTTACCTTAACTGGGCACACAAAAAGGTCTTCCAGACACAGAAGATCACTCGTAATAGTCAAAGATTCAAGTAACTGACTCAGGAGAGACGTGTCTGCTAACAGTAGGACTGGGCTATTTAATAGATTTCATGGAACTTCTCCCTCTTTGCTTCCCATCCTGCCTTTATCAGGAAGCCGAAGAAAAAACTTGGTATTATGAAAGCCTGACCCTTTGACTACTGGCACGCTCAGGTTCACAGAAATCTTAAATGACTTTGTATTGGCCACAACTTTTATCTCCAGCAGATTTATAAACCACTGCAAGGCCATATTGCTAGTACTCAGCATATGCAAGTTTTAACCAGATACTTATGGGTTCTCTGTTCTAGCCTTAACTTGCCTGGAGCCTAACTCTTGGTGTGATCCCCACTCTCCACTCTTTTCCACACATCAAAACATTCTCACCTTTAAGCACTGCTCAAAGCTCACTTCTTCCAGGAGTCAGTCCCTGATAATCAGATGGAAGTGGTCAGTTCCCCTCAGGAAATAAGACAGCTGCTCTATGAAGAAAAGAGCATTAGATCAAGAATCAGAAGGGCTGAACCCAAATCCCAGCTTTGCTAAGAACTCACCGGGGGACTATATTAGTTTCCTAGAACTTCCATAAGAAAGTATCACAAATTAGGTGGCTCTAAACACAGAAATTTATTATTTTACAGGTCTGGAGGCTGAAAATCTGAGAGTAAGGTGTTAGCAGGGCTGTTTCTGTCTGAGAGCTGTGAGGGAGAAGCTGTTTCATGTCTCTCTCCCAGCTTCTGGTGGTTTGCCGGCAATCTTTGGTGTTCCTTGGCTAGTCAAAGGGCTACCCTGGTCTCTGCCTTCATCTTCACATGGCAATCCTCCTGTTCGCATGCCTGGCTCTGTAACCAAATTTCCTCTTTTTATAAGGATACCATTCATATCGGATTAGGGGCCCATCCTAGCCAGTACGACTTCATCTTATCTAATTACATTGGCAAGGATCCTATTTACAAATAGGTCATATTCTGAGGTACTGAGGGTTAGGACTTCAATATATGAATTTGGAGAGTATGAATTCAACCCGTAACAGGGCTCATAGGAAAAAAAATCCCTCTTGGTTTCCCGACCCGTAAAATAGAGGTAAAGCAGGAATAACCACGCACCGAATCCTTGGAAGGATTAGTGCAGGTAGTTACCTAGCTCTGTGGTTCAGTGCATGCATATGTTAGCTTCCATATCTTATTTTTATTTTCTGCTGTCTTATTATGCTTTTTACACCTCTATATGAGTGGAAGCAGAGAGGAGAGAAGGCCCAAACATAATTGATGACTCCAGCCTGGGGGGAAGTGGGGACGCCGTAATGGCTTCCTTCAGCAAGGTACCAAGCTAGGCAAGGAGAAATACAGTCTATTGAAGGGACTGCAGTGCCAGATGACCCATCATAACTTGTGAGTTAATGTTTGAAAGGTATAGTGGCTTTACCCTCAGTTATTCAGCTGCTGCCTGGGACACAGGATTTACTTCAGTGGAGTCAATCATGAGATATGGCAAGAAGAGAAAATGCTCTCCAAGTGCATGTTTATTTTACTCCAAATTTCATTTTAAGATGAATGTTTATGTAAAATGCTTGTACAGTTCCTCTGGACCATCTGCTGTAGGAGTAACAGGTCAAATTCAAGGGTGCTCTTTCCCTGCGGCCGTGGGTGGACGTGGAGTCAGACCGACTCCGATCTTGCTCCCCTCCACAGACAGGGAGCCCAAAACGTGCCTCTGCTGTCCTTCTCTGATCGTCTACCAACTGGCTTCCTTACTATTGTTGCACAACACTACACATAATTTTAAATTCTATCACCCACCATTTCTTTTAGAAACCACACAGAAGACCATCCATAAAATTAGCCCTACTGGGCTTCCTACCCTTTCGTTAAACGTTTCCAGGAACTTTCTGATCTAACAGTCATAACTACAAATGTTATGTATTTTGGATACATGGTATAGGTGTTTGGTTTCTTTGTGGACAAACACGAAACTAGGAGAGTGGTGTATTCAGAACCGAGCTCCCTAGCTGGCTGATAACAAGCACGCGCAGTGGAGAAGCCAGCAAGTGAGCTTCCAGGCGTTCAGCTCACTCCGCCCCACAGCTCCCCTTAGAGTGCTTTTCCGTACTCGTGTCTTCAACAATGGGCACAAAGTGATGAACTCTGAATAGACACACCGTAGATGCCTCTAAGCATGATTCCACCTGCCTCTAGCTGTCAACATAAGGCCACACTAGAGTCATTTTGTGGCAAATACAGAGCTTGGTCACAGAACTTTTAAGCAGGCAGGGCTCGACCAGCAAAGCAGAGGGGAATTATGATTTATACTTGCAAAGCACCAAATAACGTTCATAAAAGCCTCCTGAGAGATTCCTCCTTTTGGCCTTTAAAAGAGCAAGTGGAGGCCAGAAATGTTGAGACTTTCCTCAGGCGCCGCAGGAAGAAAGACGCGGAGCCAGGACTCTCCCAGGACTTCTGACTCGGAAGCCTTTTCTGTCCTGAGCCACCCGCCATGTGTGGTGGGCAGAAGTGGCTCTTACTCTCGTCCATAGCTAACCACAGGAAGCTCCCCAGGGCTGAGGGCAAGAGTGCGCTGGGGTCAGGAGGTGAGAGCTGCCCTCACATAGGCCCATTCTGCGGAAAGGGCAGAGCAGAGGCCAGCTCTTCAGTAAGAAGTGCTGAGGAAGTGACTAGCACATCTTTCTCAAGCAAGACTAAATTAAGGGATAGCAAACCCTAGGAAGGACAATCTGGACTTCTCCATTAGCACGGAGACAGCCAAAAGACATCCAGGGTACTCTGCAACATTTTGCTCACAGAGATGGGGGTGCTGAAGGGGCTTACTTCAAACTGCAAAAAGGGGGTGTTCTCTGCACTTTCCTCACTCTTACCCATTCCCAAACTCACAGACTATGATAAGCTATAGTACCACTATTAGACTGTAATCCCCTGCATGGCAAGATCTTTATATTTCATATTTCCAGAAACTCAAATTGAATCCAACATGGAATAGACTCTCAGCAAAGGAGTGTTAATGATGATGTTAGATTTCTCTAGATAGAGAAAGGATTTTCAACCCTGGCACTTTCAGCATTTTGGAGCAGATAATTTTTTGATTTGGGGAGTCGTCCCAAATAAGATGTTTAGTAGGATCCCTGGCCTTGACCATGAGACGCCTGCCACTAGTTGTGACAAACAAATGCTTCCCAACATTGCCAAACATCCATTGGTAGCAAAAGCACCTTTTGTTGAGAACCACTGCTTTAGAAGAAGAAATGAACTAATGATCTGAGCCTGTGCTATGTGCTGGATGCTTTATTGATGTGATCTCAGTTTGATCTTCGCAATTATCCCGTGAGGTAGGTATTACCACGTACAGGTGAAGAGACCGAGGCAGAGAGATTATGTAACTGGTTCAAGAACACTCAGCTTAGAAGTAGCAGAGCTGGGTTCTGAAGCAGGCCTGTCTGATTCCTATGCTGACAGGAGGCAGAAATAACAATCGAAACAAGATCTGTACAGTTATTTGTGGGTGTTCTATTACTGTTGTTCATGTAATCATCATTCTCATGTTTTTTTTTTTTCCAGTTTATTAAAAGGTTGAAGTCTGAATGGATATTTCTTTATTTTTATTTTTATTATTTTTTAAGATGGGGTTTTACCATGATGGCCAGGCTGGTCTTGAACTCCTGACCTCAGGTGATCCACCCACCTCGGCCTCCCAAAGTGCTAGGATTACAGGCGTGAGCCACCGCGCCCACCCTGAATGGATGTCTCAAGCACGGATTTCTATTTTTTCTCCATAGAACTATTAAATGCAGTATTCATAATTTCACTGTACATTTTCTCCAGTGTCATTTCAGAAATGTATTAAAAGTCAGATTTATTTTCACATGGAACGACTACTGGGCTCCCCCTGGTGTTAGCTTAGATTATATTTGACTTTAAAGGAGCTCATGTGTGATACATTTTAAATTAATGGGAGCTTTCTCTAAGAGGAAGTTTTAAAAATTCAGCTGGCTCTCATTGACATTATCAAATTGCTTTATTCAGATTTTGCAAATATGCTATTTAAAGTTCTAATATAACTTTAAGTTTTATAATGTTGCAAAACAACTGCTTTGAATTTGTTGTTTAAATTATTTTTTATGGACTCAGAGACATTTCTGAAGATAGAAGTAACTGGCAAAAACAAATATATATACAGTCATGCGCTGCATAACAATGTTTTGCTCAATGTCAGACCACATATATAACGGTGGTCCCACATAACACCATATATTTACTGTACCTTTTCTATGTTTAGATATTCAAATACTTACATTATGTTACAGTCACCCCCAGTGTTCACCATAGTAACATGCTATACAGAAACCCAGGAGGAATAGGCTATACGCTAGAGCCTAGTTACATAGCAGCCTCTACCATCTAAGTTTGTGTAAGTACATTCTGATGTTCACACAATGAAATCACCTAACAATAAATTTCTTAGAATGTGTATCCCTGTTGATAAGTGATGTATGATAGATATGTACACACACACACACATAAATGGAAATGTTCAGTCTCACTTTGATGAAAAGAATTGCAAACTAAAATAATGTAGTAACCCTGTACTCTACCAAACACATTTTTCTTTAAGTAACACCAAATTCTGTGAGGGCAAAATAAAATAGAAATATTCTCATGCATTGCTAACGGCCTCTGGTGCAATAATCTGGAATAGTAACAATATGCTGAAAAAGCCATAAAATCTATGTATTCTTTGACCCAATCATCCCATATCTAGAAATGGTTTAAACAAATACTTCAGAAGGAGGGAAAGCTATTTTTGCATAGATGTTCATTACAGCATTGATTGTAATAATAAAATATTGGTAGCAGCCTAAGCAGATAACAATGATCAACCAGCCCTGGCCTGGTGACTCATGCCAGTAATCCCAGCACTTTGGGAGGCTGAGGCCAGTGGATTACTTGAGGTCAAAAGTTCGAGACCAACCTGGCCAACATGGCGAAACCCTGTCTCTACTAAAAATACAAAATTAGCCAGCATAGTGGCACGTACCTGTAATTCCAGCTATTAGGGAGGCTGAGGCAAGAGAATTGGAGAACTGTTTGAACCCAGGAGGCAGAGGTTGCAGTGAGCAGGAGGTTGTGCCACTGTACTACAGCCTGGGTGACAGAATGAGACTCCGTCTCAAAATAAGTAAAGAAATAAATAAAGTATCCCCCACAAAATACCCCAAACAATGAAAGATGATATATTTAACTAAATTATGGTACAACCACTCTAGTATAGTAGCAATTAAGGTGGGTTTTAGAGTGAGACTGTCTGGCTTGAAATGCTGGCTCCAGTGCTAGCTCTGTTGCTCCAAAGAAGTTTAATCTCTTCATCAGTGAAATGGGTATAATAGTAGCGCCGAGTTATACGATTGTTTTGAGGATTAAACAAGATCAAAATGTGTGGCACAAAGTAAGTGCTCAGTGTATGTCTTGATGCAGCTATTAAAATTGAGAATTAAAAAAATAAGAATTACAAAATCACATAACCACTTAAAAAGCTAATGCTATGATGTATTTTAAAAAAACATGGTATTGAAGGAGAAAAAGTATCTCTATAAGCAAAAAGCCTGGTGGAAAAAATACAAAAATAGAATAAATATGTCAAAATGGGAAATGATTGATGCCTTTCTACTTTCAATTTTCTATATTACTATTATCATTTTAGTACTAAAAAGTAAGCAGCTGGAACTCAGAAAAAAGTGTATTTATGTATTCAACCAGTCATTAATTGGTGTCTTCTGTATTTTAGGTACTGTGAAATTCGGTTAAACAATTAAAACATTCTCATAAAAAGCTTTATATTTAGTAGAAGAGACAGGCATAAACAATAACAACTTTAAATGGAATATGTGCAACCAGGTCACCAGAGGGACATCTAAATGACTCTAAGATGGGGGGGAATAGTCAAGGAAAGCTTCACAAATGACGTAATGTATGAGCATATCCTTGAAGGACACATAGAAACGAATTAAATGAAGAAGGGCAAGAAGAACATTCTAGAAAAGTTACACAACTCATAATGACACAGGTGAATTAAAGCACAATGGGTTCAAGACGGCTAGGGGGAGCAGATGAGAGACGTTAATCAGAGAAATGGCAAAGGGAGAGGTGTTATGTATGTAAGACTTGAAGATGCTGGTTATGTGGGTGGTGAGTGAGAATGAGGAACTTGGGCTCTAGGAGGACAGGATCTCATCTAATTTGTACAGCACAGTTTCTTCAATGCTGGAAAGATCTATCAAAGAAACACTGCAGGAGAAAGAAGACACCGTATGCATGTAGATGTTTGTTTCAGCATTGTTGATAATAGTAAAAGGATTACAACTGTGCCTGGTACTTTGTAACCTCTCAATTTTTGTGGAACAAATAATAAATCTATGACGCTGAAGTTTAGGGCAGAGGGCGAGGCGCAGTGGCTCACGCCCATAATCCCTTTGGGAAGCCGAGGCGGGCAGATCACCTGAGACCAGCCTGAACAATATATAGTGAAACCCTGTGTCTACTAAAAATACAAAAGCTGAGCATAGTGGTGCATGCCTGTAGTCCCAGCTACTTGGGAAGTTGAGGCAGGAGAATGGCTTGAATCCAGGAGGCGGAAGTTGCAGTGAGCCGAGATAGCATGGCTGTGCTCCAGCCTTGGCAACAGAGCAAAACTCCCTCTCTCAAAAAAAAAAAAAAAGATTTTAAATAAATAAATTTTAGGGAAGAGGACTCATAGGTGCCTTTAGGACTGTTAAACGTATAGATGACAATGACAATATTACACATTTTAGACACAGAGAGAGACAGAGGCATAGTAATAGATTGAGACAGAGACAGAGGTTTATGGTTTTGCTACTTAACTCATGAATTAAGCTGTAGTGTGTTTTTAACATTCCAAAATGTGGTAGGGGTGATTACTGTTTTCCAAGACAGACATATTAAAATATACACTATAATTGTGAATGTATTCTTTTTCATGTATTTCTGCTGTTTGTTCTCTATAAATCTATTTTTGGGTGTTAACACAAGAACAGTATATCTACCTAGATAATTTTTCTGCTTTTACTTTTCAAATTATTTTTTCATTACATATTATCTCTGCTATTAATTTTGCAAAACAGTTTCTTTGGAGGAATAGTTTTGTCTGGAATATATATTTTTCCATTCTTCTTCTAAATGTTCTGTGTCAATAAATTTTAGGTATTTTATAATCAAGGTATAGCTGTGTTTTTTTACTCCTAGTCAAATACTGTCCTTTAAATAGGAAATTTAATTGATTAATCTTCATTTTGATATTTGGACTCATTTTTAATATTTTACTTTGCATTCTAAGTTGTCATGCCAGTCCTTTTATGATTTCCTGCTTTCCACTGCACTCTGATTTTTTGTTATTATCCCTTTTTTCTGAACATTATTATTTTAGTGGTTATATTTAACATCATAAAATATACACCTGACTTAAGCAAATATAACAATCAGCATGTATATCCTCCTTATAAACAATACAAGGACATCAAAATGCTTTAGTTTGTTTCAGCCCATTTCATCTTCTTTAACTGTTGTCTAGTGTTTTTGGTTCATTTTTTTACTTAATATTCTAATAAGTATGATTGTGAGTTTTTGTGTTTTTTTTTACAACCAGTATATTTATTTAGATGATTTATACTTTTACCTCTTCCTCTGGCAATATTGCTTCTTGCATCTCAATCTTATCTTCTGAGTTCAATCTTTTTATTTCAGCACATTCTTTAGCATTAATTCTTCTAGGATGGATCTGTGAGTGGCAAAACTTTCTGGTCTTTGTTCAAAAATTATTTCACCCTTACACAAAAGAAGTTCATCTGAGCACAGAATTTTAAAGTGTGCTATTTTGCTTTAGAACTTCAAAGATATTATTCTATCGTTCTATGACTTCTATGATTGCTGATGAGAAATCCATAATGTAGTTGGGAAGCAAAACTGTACTTCTACCCTCAGGATATTTTGGCTGGGCTTGAGAATTAAACTGACATAACACAGGTCAATAGAAGAAAAGCATATACATTCATCGAATGCAAGTTTTGTGTGGCACACAAGCCTTCATAAGGAAATGACGACCCAAAGACAAAGAATGGAACACTCATGAAGAATTTGACAAAGTGCAGTAAGTTGTGAAAATGTGACAAGCAAAGGGTCTTGGGTTAGGATAATTAATTAGGTGGAGAAGTGATTAGAGAGATAAGGGTTGATGTAAGAAGGTTTATTTGTACAGATTTTCCTTGGCCTTAATTTTCTGTCCTTGATGAGAATAATATTTTCCTTCTGGTACAGGGAGGCCATCTTTCATTTCGTGCTTTTAAGAAACAAAAGAAATGTCCGAGTGTTCGTGCAGCTGCTGTTTTTCAAGTGTCTTTAACTCCAAATAGTTAATATGTCAGAGTGACATATTTTGGAGTGGTGTGTTCTGAATTCCTTCAATGTGATTATTAATAAAAAGTAAAAGGAAAAAAAATAGCATATATTTGTCCCAGTTTTTGCTAAACTGTTATCGTTAATAGCTGTAAGGTTTGTTTCCGAGGATAAAACAAAGAAACTGAGGCAAGCACCAAAATAATCCATTGCAAGGGAATTTACTCAAGCTCCCGGCTGAGGTTCTGCAGTTCCAACAGGAGGGGCCAAAGAAGTCCTCTTAGACAGGGGGTTTTATAGGGAGTGAAACAGCTCGATTGGTTGTGGGAGAGCAAGACTGCTATTGGGTAAGTTACAAGCCTTGACCTAGGACTTGGCTTGTTGTTGGTTGGAATTACTTGCCTGCTATTGGTTGTTAAGACTTGACTGCTATTGGTTGTTAAGACTCGGCTGCTATTGGTTGTTAAGACTCGGCTGCTATTGGTTATTAAGAAGCTATGGTTGCAGCACCTTGTTTGCACACTGGGCTCTTTAAGGGAAGACCAGGCTGTGCGAGCAAGGGAGAAGGGAACATGTCCGAGCATGTCTGAGCTTGCTCGGGGCTTTTAAAAGGAAAAAAAGAGCGGAGGGGGGTGGGTTCGTCCGAGGTCCCAGCAAGGCAACCGGCCTTACAATAGCCAATATTTATTTTTAATTAACAACTTTTACCAAACTTGGAATTATGCAAATCACATTAAAACCAGCATAGTCATTAGAAAGTGTCATATTAGCCTGGTTATAATAAAAACTAAGTCAGCCGGACATGGTTGCTGTCGTCTGTGATGATGGGCGGCTCCCGACCCGCCCGCGGGTCTCCCTGACCCCAGCCATCACCTGACGGTCAGCTCGCTCTCTCCCGCCTGCCTGCCGCTTCCCCGGAGGCCCGCCGCGGCAGCCCCAAGCCCCCTGGGCGGGCGCCTAAGGTTCTCGCCCCCACGCGGAGTGGGCCCGAGTCTCCGGAGCTAGGCGGGGGGCGGGTCTGGCCGGCTTCTGGAGGGGAGGGCCTGGAAGAGCCGGGTTGCTAGAAACTTTGGGCCCGGGGCTCCTCCCACGCCGCCCGCGGGCCTTCCCGTTTCCCCAGGTTGCCCCTGCCTAACACTTCCCCTGGGACCCGGGCCGCCCCGTGGAGGCCCGCCCCGGAAGCCCCAGGCGCCCTCGCCCCCACCCGAGCAGGACCGGAGCGGAGCTCCAGAGCCAGGCAGGGGCCGCGTCGGGCCGGCTTCTGAAGGGAAGACAGGGCCTGGGAGAGCCGACCTGCTTGGGGCTTTGGGCCCCCAACCCCCTCCACAGCCGCCTCTAGGCCTCCCTTCCGCCCCAGCCGGTCCCTATCAGCTCACTCTTGCCTCAGCGCTTCTTGCCCGGGGCCCGAGGCCGCCCCGTGGAGGCTCACCGCGGCAGCCACAAACCTCCTCGGCCGGCGCCTGAAACCCTCGCCCCTACCCGGAGCGGGCTCGGAGCTCCGGAGCTAGACAGGGGCCGGGTCTGGCCGGGCCCTCGAGAGGAGAGCCTAGGAGAGCTGGCTTGCCGGGGGCTTCGGGCTCCCGGGCCCCTCCCTTGCTCGTGGGCTTCCCGGCCGCCCAACCATCCCCTATCAGCTTGCTCTCCCGCCGGCCAGCCGCTTCCCCACAGGCCCGCAGCCTCCCCAGGTTGGCGCGCCCCCCGCACCCCGCAGCCTCCCCAGGTTGGCGCGCACCCCGCAGCCTCCCCAGGTTGGCCTGCCCCCGGCCTCCCGACCCCGGCCCCCCGCCCCCTACCCCCGGCAGCCCCTAGGCCCCCTGGGCCAGCGCCCAAGGCACTAACCACGACATGGAGCGAGCCCGAAACTCCGGAGCTAGGTAGGGGCCAGGTCTGACCGGCTTCTGGAGGGGAGAGAGGGCCTGGGAGAGCCGCCTTGCTGCGAGCTTTAGGCCCCCGGCCCCTCCCAAGCCGCCCGTGGTCCTCTGCCTTTTCAGCCATCCCCAGACTATCGGCTTGCTTTCTCCCCGTGAGGCCCTGGGGCTGCCCCGTGGAGGCCTGCTGAGGCAGCCCGACGTCCCCTGGGCCGGTGCCTGTAGCTCTCGTCCCCACCCAGTAATCCCAGGACTTTGGTGAGGCCGAGATGTGTGGTCAGGTGTTGGAGACCAGCCTGGCCAACATGGTGAAACCCCCGTCTCTACTGAAAATCCAAACATTAGCCAGATGAGATGGTACACGACTGTAATCCCAGTTACTCAGGAGGATGAGGTTGGAGAATCACTTGAACCCGGGAGGCGAAAGTTGCAGTGAGCTGAGATGGGGCCACTGCCCCCCAGCCTGGGCGACAAAGGAAGACTCTCCAAAAAAAAAAAGGTCAGTATCACCATTTTATTTATTATCCCTCATAACCATTAGGCAATGCATTTAGACAAGAAAGTCAGCTATTTAAAACAACAGGAAAAAATTCTATGAGTTTTTCTTCCTACCTGGAAAACCACAGAGGAAAAAAATGAACAGAAATGACAGAATTTAATAAGGAAATACAAATCAGTCCAAAAATAAAAAATGTTCTGTCTGTAAAACATGGTCAATAAGAAAATATAATAAAAGAAACCTTCTAAATATTTCCCCAAAATACAGTAATAAGAAAGAAGACATGGAGATAAACTATGAAATGTGTGAAAATTCTAGGCCGGGCGCTGTGGCTCACGCCTGTAATCCCAGCACTTTGGGAGGCCGAGGCGGGCGATCACGAGGTCAAGGGATCGAGACCATCCTGGCTAACACGGTGAAATCACATCTCTACTAAAAATACAAAAAAATTAGCCGGGCGTGGTGGCATGCCCCTGTGGTCCCAGCTACTTGGGAGGCTGAGGGGGAAGAATCACTTGAACCCAGGAGGCAGAGGTTGCGGTGAGCCGAGATTGCGCCACTGCGCTCCAGCCTGGCGGTAGAGCGAGGCTCCGTCTCAAACAAACAAACAAACAAACAAAAAAATTCTATAAGGAAAACAAGAAACTTACATAACTTGTTTTGAAAAGTCAAGGGACATGTCTCCTTTAACATGTATTTACAATTTTTCGTGCAGCTTATTGTATCCAAATATTTAATGTAATTTTAATAGGCTTGCATTAGAACTGGAAATGAAAGTATTATATTGTGCATTTGGAATAAAAGAACACACAGGTTCTCTCCTGTAAAATCAAGTCCCTCATCCTCTGCCTTTCCATACTCTGTGCTTTGGCAAGTCTGGGGAGTTAAGTGCCACTTCCTTGATGAAGTATCTACAGTAATTACTTGGAATTCGTCTGTACAGATTTGTCTTATATCCCGATTTTGTTTCACATTTGCTATGTTTTAAATACTACCCAGTTTTATTCAACGTATAGTTGCCATTTCTGTTTTCAAAAATCTTCAGTTTTTGCCTTGCGAATTGCATCCCTTATTCAATCTTTATGCAGATTAATTTAAGGTTGACTTTCAACTTGATTGTCCTTACTCTGCATGCTTTATTTTATAGAACTTTATAATTTTCTCCATACCTGCTTCTATATATGCCTTATTCTGTGTAGATATCAAGTGTTTAGCAGTGACTTTTTTTTTGAGGTAAGGTCAACTGTTGAATATCATACAGTAATTTTTAGTTATTTAGCAGCGTTACTAAATGGGTTTTGCGTTTCAATTTCTCTTGGTATTTACAGCACAAAAAGCTAACAGTTCTTCCTCTTTTTAGTAGTCAAAACTTTTGAAGCATTTACTGTCCCAAATTTCTAAACCTCAAATTATGTTAGGCCTTTTAGTTTCATTCCCGCCTGACTCTAGTATCTCACCATCACATATGGTATAAGGTTTGTTTTTTTTTTTTGGTATAAAGTTTCTTTTTAACATTCTTATATTTTAAGAATTCTATTCTTTAACAAAATGCCGTGAAGCCACAGGTATCAAATGTTTACCCAAATTTTATTAATTTTACTGATATGCCACATGTGAGCATATTTCGTGAGGCTGCCTATTTGAAATTTTCTAAAATGCACTTGAACCAGCCAGACTGATGTTTTCTGAACTTAAAAGTGGAAGGTCACACACCTCTCCTGCTTGTAATCCAATCTTCACTTCCATACACAGCCCTTAACTGACCTTTAACTAGTTTGAAAGACAGCCTCGCTCATGTCACCCAGACTGGAGTGCTGTGGAGCGATCTTGCCTTACTGTAACTGCCGCCTCCCGATCAAACAACTCTTCCCTCCGCAACTTGGCAAGTAGCTGGGACTGCAGGCCTGCGCCACCAGGCCCGGCTGATTTCTGTGCGGACAGAGTCCCAACCATGTTAGTTAAACTAGATTTAAGCGACCCTCCCACTTGGACCTCAAGTGCAAGTTCTGGCAAGTGAGAGCCACACCTAGTTAGGTCCATGTAATTCTAAAGCTTAGGTACCCTTAAAACGTCAAACTAATGGTTGGCCCAGTGCTCCATGGAGATTCCCTCAAACAATGCGGAAGCGCACTTTGACAGGTATTGCTTCTTCCAGGAGCAAGATGGCTGCTTAACGACAGCAGTAATACGTTTAGCAGTGCACAGCCGTTTCTGAGATAGTAGGTGGCTCTGAAAAGAGCCTTTTGTTTCCTGACGTAGGTCACAGGGGCACCAAACGGAATCCGGAGAAATTACTTGCTTTGAGATTTATGGTGGGGCCTCTCCGTCTTCTTGGGCAGCAGTACTGCTTGAATGTTGGGCAGGACTCCACCCTGTGCAATCGTCACTCCACCCAACAGCTTATTGAGCTCCTCGTCGTTGCGGATAGCTAACTGCAGGTGTCGGGGAATAATGCGAGTTTTTTTGTTATCGCGAGACGCATTGCCGGCCAGTTCGAGGATCTCTGCGGTTAGATACTCCAGCACTGCCGCCAAGTATACTGGCGCGCCTGCCCCTATCCGCTCTGAGTAGTGGCCCTTGCGAAGCAGGCGGTGAATCCGACCCACGGGAAACTGCAAGCCCGCTCTAGAAGAGCGGGACTTAGCCGGGGCTCGTACTTTTCCTCCCTGCTTCCCGCGTCCGGACATTTTTTTCCGAGCAGAACCGCAGCAACGGAAAAACGACACTCCCAGGGTCGCTACTGGGCCTATTTATAGTCTAACTGACCTTGGAATTTGCTCTCTGATTGGCTGATGACCATTCTACCCAATCGGAGAGTCCTACTGGAAACGCCTCATTTGCATTCACGCCACTTCCCATTGTCCAATCAGATTTTGGATACCCAACGCGCCATTTGAGGACCGTGCCTATAAATACCGCAGTTTTGCGTCTTTGGAGTTAATCGTTTACTGGGCGTCCTTCGGAGCTACGGTGCTGCGGAGAAAAGCGCTGTAACTGTAAAAGAGCTGTTTTAACACTGCGAAAGAGCTGTTTAACACTCCAAAGAGCTGTTACCACTATAGAAGTGTGCGGGAAGCCATGCCGGAGTTACCTTCTAAAGCAGCCACCATTTCCAAGAAAGGCTTCAAGAAGGCTGCTGTGAAAACCCAGAAGGAGAAGAAGCGGAGGAGGACCCGCAGGGAGAGCTATTCTATTTACATCTACAAGGTGCTGAAGCAGGTCCATCCGGACACTGGCATATCTTCTAAAGCCATGAGCATCATGAATTCTTTCGTCACTGACATCTTTGAGCGTGTAGCGAGCGAGGCGTCACGCTTAGCTCACTACACCAAGCGCTCCACCATTACTTCCAGAGAGATTCAGACAGCAGTGCGTCTGCTGCTGCCAGGAGAGCTGGCTAAGCATGCGGTGTCTGAGGGCACCAAGGCTGTCACTAAGTACACCAGCTCCAAATGAGTCTGCCTAGTAGACGGAACCCAAAGGCTCTTTTCAGAGCCACTCAGATACACTGAAAGAGCTGGGCAGTGGCTCACGCTTATAATCCCAGCACTCGGCCTTGGGAGGGCGGTGCGGCTGGTGGATCATCTGAGGCCAATTAGCTGGGCGTGGTGGCGGAGACCTGTGATCTCCGCTACTCCGGAGGCGGAGACAGAATCCTTTAAGCCCGGGGGTGGGAGTCGTGGGTCGAGATCGACATTGCTACTCCATCCGGGGCGACAGACTGCGTCTCAAAAGGCGGGCCTAGGCGCCCTAGGCCCCGTAGTCTAGGCCTGTAATCCCACTACTTTGGGAGACCGAGACGGGCAGATCACGAGGTCAGGAGTTCGAGACCAGCCTGGGCCGACATGGTAAAACCCCATCTCTACTGATAAAGTATGAAAAATGAGGACGTAATGGTGGGCGCCTGTAATCCCAGCTACTCGGGAGATTGAGGCAAGAGAATTGCTTGAACCCGGGAGGCAGAACTTACAGTGGGCAAAGATCGCTCTACTGTATTCTAGCCCGAGTGACAATGTGTCTCAAAAGTGGGTGGGGCGGGTGGGTGAACTAGTAAAGACTGGTAGTTTTGTCTAAGCCACGTGCTGACACTGGTAGGTTTAAGGTTAGCAGTACATACGCAAAGGTGCAAAGCGCAGCGATGCGATGTAGATAATTAACTTGGACAGTGATTTCAAATTTTAAGACCCTAGAAAAGGAATAGTTGGAAGTTTTTGTGTCGTAGGTAAGTCAAGATGCGGAAATGATTTGGGGAACTCTGGAGAACCTACCAGTCTGGTTTGCAGGATTGAAACGAATTTAAAGTGTTGTGTAATTTTCTTCAGTTTATAACAGTTTCATTGTGTTACTGGATTTTGGACTACATTTGTAACAGCTGACAAACATTAAACTGATTATGAGCTGCCTTAAAAACGGATGAAATATTACCTGGAAACCTGTGTTTAGCTGGAATTCTCATTTTGGTTAACTCACGTTCGTTTAACTTTTATCTTTTAATGAAATTTTGGAGGCGTATATGCTTTCTTTACAGTACCATTTAGTAGGATATATCAATGTACAGCAAAATGCATTAAAATAAGTGCTTCCACACTTCTGTGCACAGTAAGACATGGGAATAGAGTGGTACTCATGGATATATGGAACACAGTTCAGGAACACTTCTGTTGGGATTGACTGGAAATCCCTGGGGAGAGAATTCTTAAATGGCTAAGCAAGATAAGAACTGTTACATTGAATAAACAGTTGACTTTTCTGGAGTTCACAAGAGACACAGAAGCCTTGGGATTCGGACCTCAAATCCTGGCAGTTCAAGGGCAGTTAGCTTGATCACTTTTTCATAATATGCAAGAAAAGAAGGAGCCTGAAAAGCACGAGATGCTGCAAAGACAGCTATTCCGTTTACATCTACAAGGCGCTGAAACAGATCCACCCGGACTTGGTGGATGTTTTGCACACATTATGGGCAAAGTCGAGAGACGGCAGACAGCCTAATGCTCAACGCCAGACTTCTCTAAGTGGGGAACTCCAGGCCTCTTTTGCTGTCATCATACGGGGTTTGAAATAGAAAACGTTGTAGACAAAAAGGCAAGCCTTATTTCCCCATAGCAGTGTCCACAGGGAGAATATCCCCATGAACCTAGGATCATGGGAGCTCCCTTTGAATTGCTTTAGCTGTGAGACTAGCTTTCACCAAAACTGCTGCAGATAGATAAGTTTAGAATTAAAGATAACGTTCTTTGGAATTGTAGTGTTGATAGAATAAGGCAACTGAAAAAAAAAAAAAAAAAAAAAGATAACGATGTTTGCCTAATCTAATTATCAGTTTGGCAACGAGGCATACTCATAAAACAGCCTACAGCCCTGTTGGAAACTTTACAGTGGCTCTTAAAAGAGCCTTTGGTTTGTGGAGCTCATCTGCTGGTTAGATCATGTTTTACTTGGAGCTGGTGTACTTGGTGACGGCCTTGATGCCCTCTGACACCACCTGTTCGGCTAGTTCCTCGGGCAGCAGCCGATGCAAGGCCATCTCGATCTCCCTGGAGGTGATGGTTGAGCGCTTGTCATAATGCGCCAGGCGGGAAGCCTCGCCGGCAATGCGCTCTAAAGTGTCAGTAACGAAAGAATTCATAATACTCATGGCCTTGGGAGAGATTCCAGTGTCGGGGTGAACCTTCTTCAGCACCTTGTAGATGTAAACAGAATACCTCTCTTTGCGGCTTTTCTTGCACTTTTTGCCTTCCTCCTTTTGAGTTTTAGCCATGGCGTTCTTGAAGCCGTTTTTGGAAATGGTAGTGCCCTTTGAAGTAAGCGCTGGCGTGTTTATTTCACCAGTTTCGTGGCCGATCAGTAACTGACGTTTGACAGCAGCGAAGCGTGATATTTATAGGCATGGCCCTCAACCTACGTCATTTGCATCCAACATCTGATTGGATAATAGAGTCTGTACCTAAATGAGGCCTAGCAGTAAGCTTCTCTGATTGGGTAGAGGGCTATCAGCCAATCAATCAGGTAGTAAGCCCCAATCTGCCACCAGACTAGAAATACGTTGAGTACCCGTTTTAACGGTTGTCTTTTTCCGTTGTAAGTTTTATTTTTGAGCTGTGTCTTAGATGAGGGAAGCTGGAGGGAAAGGCACGCGCTGGAGCTAAATCCCGTTCATTCAGAGGGCCTGTAGTTCCCCGTGGGCGGGGTCCGCCGGCTGCTCAGCAGGGCAACCATGTACCCAGCGGCGGTGCTGGAGTGTCTGGCCGCCGACATCCTAGAGTTGGCAGGCAACGCGGTCCTCGACAAGACCCCCGCAGCATCCCCCGCCATCCTCAGCTGGTTATCCGCAACGACCAGGAGCTCAACAAGCTGCCGGGCCGAGTGACGGTGGCTTAGGGTGGCTTAGGGTGGCGTCTTGCTCAACAGCCAAGCTGTGCTGCTGTCCTAGAAGGCTGGGAGCCACTACCACAAAGACCAGTGTGAGTAACTACACAGGTTGTAAAGGCCAGCGAGTGATTTGAATGTCTACTGTCTAGAAGAAAAAAAAGCAAACAAACCCCAAAGCTGAAATCAAAGGCTCTTTTCAGAGCCACTCAATTTCTGAGAAAGAGCTAGTTTACAAAAGGATTACAAAACGCTGTTTCTCCAATAATAAACTTAATTGACTACAGCTTTCCTAAACAGGACTCAACAATTCTGGTTATTGGAGTATCCGAAGTAGTTTCCTTTCATGCTCGGTAGATTGAACGCGGAACGTGATGTTTCTGGGTGGAATTGTTTCAGCACATGCATGGCAGTCATCTCAGCAGGCTCCTGGAAGGGGAAATGCCATCTTTCTTGGGAAAAATGAACAAAAAAGGACATTATTGTGACAACCTATGTAATTTTTGAGAAAAATAATGTGAAGATGGAAAATCTTATTTTGGCGGTTGCATTTTAGTTAGGGTGTTGAATTAGAGTAAAAGAAGCAAAGGAAGAAGATTTGTAAACTTGCAGCTTTCAGCATGATTCTTGCTGGGAGAGCATGCCTGTAATGACATCAGTCAAGGAATGGGCATATCTAAACGTATTCCTAGGCTGTTTTCTTTTACCAAAGAATTTCCTTCCTGGAATTCTAGGATGGTTATATGCCTAGAAGACCATAGCCATGCCATGTTAATAAACCAAAAGATAAAAGGTACATATAGATACTTGATACCTTATTTATGTGAAAGTGCTTAATACACTATAATAAATTTTATAAGGTTTATAACTCACACACTAAGATACAAACCTATAATTAGGCTTTGGTTTGAAATACAATGGACACACTGTGATGTAAATATAAATACTTAAGTTTGTGAGTATAAAGATATAAATATTAATATTTTAGTATGTGGGTTATATCTTAAACCGAAGCCTAAAGCCGTGTGTGTGTGTGTGTGTGTGTGTGTGTGTGTGTGTGAAGAGTCTTGCTCTGTCATCCAGGCTGGAGTGCAGTGGCACAATCTCAGCTCACTGCAACCTCTGTTTCCTTGGTTCAAGTAATTCTCCTGCCTCAGCCTCCCTAGTAGCTGGGATTACAGGCGCCCACCACCATGCCCAGATAATTTCTGTATTTTCAATAGAGACCGGGTTTCACCATGTTGGGCAGGCTGGTCTTGAACCCCTGATCTCAGGTGATCCGCCTGCCTCAGGGTCCCAAAGTGCTGGGATAATAGGCGTGAGCCACCGCAACTGGCCTCATATCATTTTGATGGTGAAATACAGAGTACTGTGACAAAGCAGCTTTCTTTCATCAGTTATTCAGAAGTACTAAGCACTGAATTCTAACCATTGAAAATGAGTTAAAATATCTTGTTGCTCCTTTAGTATACTGCCTGTTAGGACACACCCACAGAAACAACTGAAAAATAGTAAAGCAGCCAAATACAAAATTACAGTACAAAAATGAACTTACCAAAATTCTCCAAACACAAAGCAAAACCAAAATGTGAACATTTATAGCTACAAAAATCCCTTTAAAATCCACAAAGTTAAAAAACTTTTTTTTAAGACAGAGCTTCATTTTTGTGCAATGGTGCCTTCTCGGCTCACTGCAACCTCCACCTCTCAGGTTCAAGCGATTCTCCTGCCTCAGCCTCCCAAGTAGCTGGGATTACAGGCATGAGCCACCACGCCTGGCTAATTTTGTATTTTTAGTAGAGATGGGGTTTCACCATGTTGGTCAGGCTGATCTCAAACTCCTGACCTCAGGTGATTTGCCCACCTGGGGTCCCAGAGGGCTGGGATTACAAGTGTGAACCCCTTTCCCCAGCGAAAAATTGTTTTCTTCACAATGCTTGTGTCCAGAAAATTATTACCCAAACCTATAGAATTAAATACATAAAGAGCTATTTGTTGAAAACAATTATTAAACTTCCTGGGAACTTAACTTAGATAGAAATATTTAGGGATTGTTTTAAGGTTTCAAGGACATAGTTTAAAAAAACCTATGTTAACATATTTGAAAATATTGAAAAAATGTAAGAGTTTCTGTAAAAATAGAAAGTGCTTAAATTAAATCTAGAAAACAGTGAGTACTAAGATAAATGGGGAAAAAAATGAGGTCACCAATGAGCTAACATCTTCAAATATCAGCTTCTTTTTAGACATTTAAGAAAAGTATAAATCTATAGCTAATGAAATGGTTTCAAATTATTACAAAAATCTTAATATTTAAGAAAACATATTCTTTATAAATTTTATGTATTTATTATATTTTAAGTTCTGGGGTACATGTGCAGAGCATGCAAGTTTGTTACATAGGTATACACATGCCATGGTGGTCTGCTGCGTCCGTCCCCTGTCATCTACATTAGGTGTTTCTCCTAATGTTACCCCTCCCCTCCCCTCCCTACCCCTCTGCAGGCTCCAGTGTGTGATGCTCCCCTCCCTGTGTCCATGCGTTACTGTTCAGCCCCCACTTATGCTGCTAAGTGCAGCACGTTCTCAGTTATAAGTAAGTATGCACACGTCTTCCATGGTAGCCAATTAAAAAGTTAGCAGTGATAAACCAGGATCCATCTATGAGTGGAGTAAAGTGCAAACCTATTGACTAAAGGAAAAACATATCTTAAACTCAGTAGATGCTTAAAAGGCATCTGTGATATGTTTCGATGGATAATCTTTGTTTCTTAGTGGAATACTAGTAGTTATTGTTGGAGGACTTTTAAAATCCCTGTTATTTAATAATGTTCTTGATGATTAGACCAATCTTTAAAAAGTGTATTAAAGGCCGGGCCTGGTGTCTTGTGCCTGTAATCCCAGCAACTGGGGGCGCTGAGGAGGGCAGATCACGAGGTCAATAGATGGAGACCATCCTGGCCAACATGGTGAAACACTGTCTCTACTAAAAATACAAAAATTATCTGGGCGTGGTGGTGTGTTCCTGTAATCCCAGCTACTCAGGAGGCTGAGGCAGGAGAATCACTTGAACCGGGGAAGCGGAGGTTGCAGTGAGCTGAGATTGTGCCACTGCACTCCAGCCTGGTGACAGAGCGAGACTCCATCTCAAAAAAAAAAGGTGGGGGGGCGGGATATTAAAAAGATTCCCCTACACTGGTAAAAAGAAAATAAAATCAGGTGTAAGTAATGTCTTCCGGGTAATACCCCACAATTAACTGAGAAATAATTATATTGGAAATCAAAAGTTCTCCTCAGAGCCAACCACCCTTTCAGAGAAGGAACTGTGATTAAGATTCAAAACATACCACATTTCAGTAACTCATTTATGTTCAATGTGGTACTTGCAGCTGCTTCAAAATGATGGCATTAATCTATCATCCTCAGTTCATGAAAACTGTTTGATATGGGAAGGGATTTTAATAAGTAAAACAGAACATTTTTGGTGAGTGTTAGCTGTTTTTAATTTATAAATTCAGAAAGCCATAGTAAACATTTACTAAAGGAAATGACAATATTCTACTGTGATTATACTGTGGAAGAGAGGGGAATGTGGGGGGGGGGGAAGACAAATGAAATTGAGAATGAGCAAGGACACATAATACTTGGTGTTAAAGCCCAGAAGGGAAATACGTACATCTGATTACTCTCTAAAGTGGGTAAATGAGGAGCAGAGGGATTAAGTGAGCAATCATGCTTCAATGCAGTCTGTTCTGCAAAAGGTAAAACAAGGGAATCGTCTTACTGCTGTAACGTATTACAAACGCCTATTCTGGAAACAACAGCATTGACAAAATTCAAGTACCCAAACTGTGCAGTAGAGCTAAAAGGTTTTTCATTTTTTTTTTTTTTTTTTTTTTTTTTTTTTTTTACTACAGCAAACATTAAGAAATACCTTTTATTGCATGACCAAAGTCACAGTTAGGGAAACATCCATATACCAAGAGCCAAACCAAAGTTTCCAAGAACAGTATTCTATGGTGGAAGCATTCTGAGATTCCTTTCTAAATGAGTGTGTTGTGTTCTGTGGTTTTCCTGTGTGTTCTATTTCACAAATGGTTCATGATTTGTTCTTTGGAACAAGAGTGGGATGATGGAAATAGTCAATGAGGACAGTCCATTCTGCACTCAGGTTTAGTCAATAAAGGAACTGCCCTCACTGGAGTACCATGATTGATTCAGAGGGTGGGAGCACCACCCAAGCTGAGCCAGTAAGAATCTTTCCTGATATTTTCAGACCTGAAGAATGAAGAGATACATTAATAGGGATGCAGGACAAATAGACAGTTTTAGAAAGTGAATCCAGAGCTGGCAGTGGCTGAATCTCTTGCTCTTGGAGCGCTTTAAAAAAGAAAGGTGACATGAGAAACAAATATTTCTGTGGCTGTTGAAAAAGGTGGTGGGATGAGGTGGTAGGAGGACTGTCTGTGTATCTTAGATTCCACTCTCTGAGGATTTCAGTCTCAGCAGCTTTTTTTTTTCTAGTCTAAGGTTACCCTAGAAGAGAACTGTTAATGGTCCCCACCCTTTCCCCCTTAATTTATCTCAATAATGAGTTTCTTTTGTAAGCACACCTGTCTGACAAATCTAAGCAAAAATTTTCAAATTGACACAAGAAAAACCCCATCTCAAAATCATAGTCCATTAAATGTGTTTAGTCTTTAACCATGACCCGGTATCCCAGTACTCTTTTTGATAAGATTAAATGGCCTTGCTCTTAATCAAGGGTGTGCCATAAGGGATAAATGAAGAATAAGGAAGAGGCATGAAATTAAGCTAAAAGATGGAATTTTTCTCTTTCCTCTAATACTGTAAAGGAATTAAAAGACAAACTGAAAGCCAAAGAAGCAGTATGGCTGGTACTTGGAGAAGATTTTCGGATCCTCAGAACATTTTAACTCCCTTCTATGAGGTCATTAACAGATTCTTTCCTTCTGCTGTTAAGAACCCATATCAAACCAGTGGGACGGGCAGTTCTGATTCTCTTTCTTCTGTTATACTCAGATTCTTTTGAAATACTAAAGTTTATCAGAACTGGACCATATTTTACTAAATTTGTTCTCAAGGTCTTTCTACACAGTAAAAATAAAATTAATCCTTATTATCTTTTCCATCTTAAGTTGTACAAAATTACATGATCCAGCTGAATTCATTATGAAATCACCTTTGCAAAAATTACAGCATTGAGAAAATTATGACAGTGAAAGAAATCTGACCTAACCAATTTTATCTTGCTAGATCTTGTTAGATCTTACCTAATCAACCACCAAGCTGTCCTGGGTCATTTCTGTGCATAGGCCAAGCTAACTTCGAGAGAAATTTAGTTTATAGTTTAAATTATAATAGCCCTTCCCAAGAAACTATCACCTTTGTAAAACTAATGAAAGCCTACCAGGTTAGGAGGATGAGAAGGGTCTGAATTTATAATTAAAACATTATTCCATTACCAGCCATTATTCTATAGGTGACAAGATGTACAACTTCTCAAATTTGTAAATAATGTCATTAGTGTAGAATCTAAGAATAGCTTTTTGGGATGTCTTTTCAGGCTTTTCCATGACTAGATGGCCCCACCAGACCCATGACCTGACTCATCTGGTCCTATGGCCACCACTCAGAAGTGGACTCAGCTTCAGGAAGATCATTATCCCCAATTCTATGATTGCATCCTCAGCCAATCAGCTGCACCCATTCCCTAGCTCTCTGCTTGCCAAGCTAACTTTGAAAAACCCTAGCCTCCAAATTTTCAGGTAGGTTAGACCACAGTAATAATAAAACTCTGGTCTCCCTTCTAGCCTATTTTACATGTATTAAACAGTTTCTCTATTACAATTTCCTTGTATTGATAAACTGGCTTTATCTGGGCAGCAGGCAAAAATAACTCATTGGGCGGTTAAAGCTGCTATTACAACCAGTAATATATGACCATCATATGGCACCCAAATAATGTGATTTTGGAAATATAAGCTACTGCCTTCCAATGAAATATAACAATGTTATAGGTCACTAACAATTTCTCCCTTTAAAAATATAATAGCAAAATTAGGAATGCCTTCAAAAGAGTCTTCTCTACCCTTGTTACTTCAGAGAAATATAAGCCCTACATTATATAAAGTGTTTTATTTCTAATATGTTTCTTCTGATTCTCCTTAATCCTAGCCATTCAGATTCTACTCAGATTCTAGATTAGTATCTAAGATCAGGAGGAAGGCAAAATGTTCACTCACAATTAAATTCAACTGTATATTGAAATACTTCCTAGTACAATAAGGCAGGAAAAGTAAAGGCATAGGGATTTAGGAGAAAGTAAAACTCCCTATATTCACAGATGACATGATTGTTTATGTGAAAAATCACAAGAAATATTTTTAAAAAGTGCCAGATAAAGGAACTAGAATAACTAAAATTATTTTGACAAAGAATAAAGTGGTAGGGATCACTGTAACCAAATTCAGTACTTATTATATAATATAGTAATCAATACTGTGTAGTAATGACAGGATAGATCAGTGGAACAGAAGAGGGAACACACAGTCCTATACAAGTATGATCAACTGAGTTTTGACAAAGATTAAAAAGTAATTTAATGAAGGAAAGATGCTTTCTCAATAGCTGATGCTAGAGCAATAGGCAAAAATATGTATCTTTACTTAAACCTTACACCTTGCACAAAATTAAGTTATATAGATAATACATTTAAACAAGAAAAATGTAAAACTATAAACCTTTTAGAAAAAATATCTAGGAGAAAAGTCTTTTGATTCTAGAAGTATGTAAAAAGTTCTTAGATGTAAAATCAAAAGAATCTGGAAAAGATAAAAGCTTTTGTTCTGTGAACATCTCCACGAAGAAAAAAAGACAAGCTGCAGACTTACAGAATATATTTGCAAACCATATATATGACAAAATACTTGATCTACATTCATATAAAGAATTTTCAAATCTCAATAGTGAAAAAACAAAGTATCCCAGTAAAAAATGGACAATATTCATGAAGAGACATTTCACTGCCAGGGAGATAAAAAAGACAAACACATGAGGAGATGTTTAACATTAATGCTCATTAGGAAAGTATAAATTAAGACTAAGATGAGATATCACTACACACCTATTGTGCAACTAAAAAAAATAGTTGTCAACATGAAATGATGGCATGAATATGGAAAAATTTGATCTCCCATACAGTGCTGGTAAAACTATAAAATGGTACAGATCACCTTGGGAAATATTTTGCAGTTTCTGAAAAGTCAAAACATATACTTACCACGTGATTCAGTACTCCCACTGTTAGAAATAGCTACTTGGTGCTGCAAAGAAAACAGCACTGAGACAAAGGAGCTTTAAGCAACATAATTTTTACTTCCTGGACTGCAGGAAGGGTACCCTTGCTAGCCGTCTTGCTAACAAGAGTGCCACGAACAAAGGAAAACACACAAATTTATCCACTATGCATTTGGGGTCGTCCTTACTGCTGTGTCTGATCTCCGTTGGCTGGAGCCAGACCTCACAATCTTAAAACTTTTCTAAACAGGTAAAAGCAATGGAGAGCTGGGACATGCCTGTGAGCATGTCCAGCACAGATACCTCCCACTGTTAGAAATAGCTACTTGGTGCTGCAAAGAAAACAGCACTGAGACAAAGGAGCTTTAAGCAACATAATTTTTACTTCCTGGACTGCAGGAAGGGTACCCTTGCTAGCCGTCTTGCTAACAAGAGTGCCATGAACAAAGGAAAACACACAAATTTATCCACTATGCATTTGGGGTCGTCCTTACTGCTGTGTCTGATCTCCGTTGGCTGGAGCCAGACCTCACAATCTTAAAACTTTTCTAAACAGGTAAAAGCAATGGAGAGCTGGGACATGCCTGTGAGCATGTCCAGCACAGATACCTTGGTTAACAAGGACAGAGAATGTACTATATGCCTGTAAGCATGGCATGTCTAACAGCTACGTAGGATAGGGCTTAACTAAGTTGTTCTTTAAGAAGAATTCTTATTCTTTAACACACTTATTCTTAAACAAGAAAGAAAACTTTAAAGAGGAACTTTTTTACTTCCCACACCCACTATGGAATATTCATCCCAGAGAAATGAAAATGTATGTGCTTTAGTCAGTTTGGGCTGCTACAACAAAAATGCTATAGAGTTACTTAAATAAACAAACAAACAAAAGTAGTTTTTACAGATCTGAAATCTGGAAGTCTAAGATCAGGAGGCTGGCAGATCTGATCACTGGTGATGGCACTCTTCCTGGTTTGTGGATAGCCTTCATGTATCCTCATATGGCAGAAAGGGAAGAAAGATAGAAAGCAAGCTTTCTAGATTCTCTTCTCATAAGGGCACTAATCTCATTCATGAGGGCTCTACACTTATGACATAATTACATTCCCAAAACTCTACCTCCTAATACCATCACAGTGGAAGTTAGAATTTCAACATATGAATTGAGGGGACTGGAACAAATGAACCAAGGGACACAAACCTTCAGTCTAAAATGTTATGGTCACACAATAATCTTTATGGATATATCCATAGCAGATTGTTTTTTAATAGTTAAACCTTAGAAACAATTAAAATGTCCTTTAATGAATGAATGTTTAAACACACTGCGGTATATTTATAACCTGAAATATTACTCAGCAACAAAAAAGAAAAGCTATTGGTAAACAGAACAAGTAAAATGGACTTCCAGGAAGTTGAGTGAAAATAAAGCCAATATTAAAAGACAACATACTGTATTATTTTATTTATATAACACTTCAAAATGAAGTCATAGGGACGAAGGATAATTTAACGGTTGCCAGGGGTTTGGGATGGTGAGATGGCAGGGACAGCATGAGGTGTGGT
This sequence comes from Plecturocebus donacophilus, assembly GCA_004027715.1. Lineage (NCBI taxonomy): Eukaryota > Metazoa > Chordata > Mammalia > Primates > Pitheciidae > Plecturocebus > Plecturocebus donacophilus. The sequence goes on from PVKP010000441.1 coordinate 129,510, forward strand.
TATCAAGGTGTAACATTAAGGAGACCTTTGTGAGATGGAATTGTTCTGTACTTTGATTGTGGTGATGGTTACACAAATCTATACGTGATAAAATTACATGGAACTATTCACACATTGTACCAATGTCACATGCCTGGTTTTGATATTATGCTCTAGTAATTAAAATATGGCCATTGGGATAAAATTAATGAAGGATACAGGGCACCTCTGTATACTAGCCTTGCTACTTCCTATGAATCTATCATTATTTCAAAGCAAAAAGTTAAAGAAAAGCAGCCCCTTTTAGCTATGAGGTGACAGGATAACTCACATCCATTAGTTACTATGTAAAAAAGCCAGAGCTGGAGAAATTTGGGATTAAATAACATTATACAAATAAATTAAAATTTTATGAAGAGAACTGTAAAGTCACAGGCTAGAGCAGGAACTGACTGACATAAGGGAAGACAATGATCCTAAACCTCAGTTACTTGGAAAACTAACATATGAGCCACATTCTCCAGACAATGCAAAAAACAAACGACACACCTGGATGTTTATAACAAGGTATAACAATGTTAAGCATCTACAAAGTCATTTTTTAAAAAAATTTGGGTTTCTCAAATATTAGAAATTATTAATATAAATTATTTGTTGGATTAAAACAGTTATACTGAACTTCTAACTTCATTAGGAAAAGAATAAATAACCATGGGGATGGTTTAAAATTACAAGAAAATACAAGTTGCAAAAAATTTAACCACCAAAGAATGGAGTATATGGATGCAAGATACTGATGTTATTGATGAACTCCTTTTGCAGAAAAGTGAGTTTATTCTCAGATTTTTATAAAGATAACTCTGCAAATGAAATGGCTCAAAAAATGAATCTTAATTCTAGTACATTAAGAAAATATATAAGATATCTGCACTTCCATGTTAATTATAGCGTTACTCACAATAGCCAAGATATGGAATAAACCTAAGTGTCCATCGGTGGATGACTGGATTTTAAAAATACACTATATATACACAGTGAAATACTGTTCAGCCTTAAAAAAGGAAGTCCAGTCATTAGCAACAACATGGATGAACCTGGAGGATGTTAAGTGAAATAAGAAACACGTACAAAAATATCACATGTTGTCAGTCATATGTGGGAGTTAAAAAAGTTGATCTCATGGACATAGAAAGTAAACTTATATTTACCAGAGACTGTGAAAGGTTGGTGTTGGAAATGGGTTTGTAACATCAGGAAAAATCCACACCGAGACAATTGATGACTCAGCAAGCCTAGTTTACTTCCTGCAGGAAGGGTGCACCTCGCCAGCAGTCTTGCCATGAGAGCACACCTAAACAAAGGAGACAGGGACATTTATAACTTTCATAATCTGATGCCGTTGCCCTACTACTGTGTCCAGTTTCCACTGGCCAGAATGGGACCTCACATTCTACGCTTGACCCGATTGGCTAAAACGTTGGAAATTTTCTAAAACTTAGAAATTTTCTGAACAAGTAAAGGCAGAAGAGAACAAAGGAAAAAAGGAAGTAACTTGAGGAATGCTTAGAGAAACAAAAACATTTCCAAATAAGGAAGGAGAATAGGCTATGACCTAAGACTTGTCTGGGCTTGTCCAGGCATGTCAGGGCAAATATCTAGATTAAAGTGTAAGAACTACGAACACGGGATGCACTTATTTCTTTATTATGATTAATAGCTACTTTAAGATTATTAGCAAAAGCTTTAAAGTAAATTAACCTTTGAAGAAACTGTTATTTATTCATAATGAACTAAGAGGAAAGCTTTGAAAAGGAACCTTTTATTTATTTTCATTTCTTACATTGGGAAAGTGGTGGGAAATGAAGTGAGATTGGTTAATGGGCAGAAAATAGAAGGAATAAGTTCTAGTTGTTTGATAGCACAGTAGGCTGACTGTAGTTAACAATCACTTATTATATACTTCAAAATAGCTAGAAGATTTGTAATGTTCCCAACCCAAAGAAATGATAAACATTTGAGGTGATGGATATCCTAATTACCCTGATTTGATCATTACACGTTGAATGCATGTATCAAAATATCACATTGTTAAAGTATACAAAATATGGCTGGGCACTGTGGCTCACACCTGTAATCCTAGCACTTTAGGAGGCTGAGGCAGGTGAATCATCTAAGGTCAGGAGTGTGAGGCCAGCCTGGCTAACATGGTGAAATCCTGCCTTTACTGAAAATACAAAAACTAACTGGGCGTGGTGATGGGCACCTGTAATCCCAGCTACTTGGGAGACTGAGGCAGGATAATCACTTGGATCCAGGAGGTGGAGGTTGCCATGAGTCCAGATCATGCCATTGCACTCCAGTCTGGGTGACAGAGCAAGACTGTCTAAACAACAACAAAAGTACAAAAATACAAAATTAAAAAAATTAGCCCAGCATGGTTGTGCACGCCTGTAATCCCAGCTACTCCAGTGGCTGAGGCATGAGAATCCTTTGAACCTGGGAGGGAGAGGTTGCAGTGAGTGGAGATCATGCCACTACAGGGTGAGATTCTGTCTCAAAAACAAAAAAAAAGTATTCAAAATATCACATTGTTGAAGTATGCACTTGGCCAGCAGACAAAATGGACTCTCTGTAACAAACTGAGGCTCTTAAACTTCAAACAGAAACGGAGGGCCATAGCTGGGTGATGGAGTGTTCATCTGTGTTCTCGGAAAACTGTTATAAAATTATTACAAAACCTCCCTTTCTATAATCAGGCCAAACCAGTCATTGTTGGTGCCAAGATAAAACTATAGCCACGGCCTCTCTGAAACAACTCCCCAAGGTTGAAAGAATCATCTCACAGAGACTTCTTGGCTTGGAAGCCAACCAATCAGTGTTCAGCTCTCGTAGCCAATCAGAGTTCAGCTGTATCAGGGCTTGACTGTATTGACTAATCAGAACTCAGTTACATTGACCAATCAGAACTAAGTGAATTTAAATCCTTTATTTGCATAAGTGGGCCTGACTAGGAACCTGGGCAGGAAATTTTTGTTATAAAATCAAAACCTACTGGGACATGGTGACTCATGCCTATAATCCCATCATTTAGGGAGGTCAAGGTGGGAGGATGGCTTGAGACTGGGAGTTGAGGACCAGCCTGCTCAACATACTGAAATGCTGTTTTAAAAAAAAAAAATAGCTGGGTGTGGTAGCATGTGCCTGTAATCCTAGTTACCTGGGAGGCCAAGGCTGGAAGAGGAATAGACTCACTCATATAGCTGCTGGTGGAAGTGTACAGTGGTGTAATACATATGGTAGAAATTTGGCTGGGTATGGTGGCACACACCTGTAGTCCTAGCTACTCAAGAGGCCGAGGTGGGAGAATTCTTTGAGCCCAGGAGTTCAAGGCTGCAGTTAACTGTGATCCTGCCACTGTACTGGGCAACAGAGGGAAACCCCATTTCTCAAAAAATAATAAAATAAAAACATAAACTATACATTTTGTGGGGAATTTAGTAAAACCTAACAAAATAACGTATGCCTTAACCATGGACCTAGGAATTCTAATAATCTACCCTGAAAATACAACTCCATGTATATGAAACAACAAAGATGTACAAGGTTGTACGTGCAAATTGTTTCTAATATAAAAAATTGGAAATAATGTTAAGGTCTATCCACAGGGGAAAAGTTGAGTAATGTCTAGAACAGACTCACAGTAGAACACCTGGGAAGCCATGAAGATGAATGAGAATCATCTTCATGTGTTGCTACAGAAATCTCCATGATATAGTTGAAGTTTTTGTAAAAAAGGTGAAAAAACTGTATTTTTTTAAGTACTACTTTTTTGTAAAGAGGAGGAACAATTTAAACCATGTTAATGATTTACAGATTCAAGAAATAAAATTAAATCACAAGGAAAATAAGCAAACTCTGACTCTGAAAGCAAACTGAAATGAATGAAACAAATTATATTTTGTATTGGTAACATGACTACACAGAGAATAGATTATTTCCAACAACTTTTGAATACAGTTCTCTGATGATACATTCTTTATGAGATACCTTCTATGTCTTCCAGAAACTTAAAAAAAAAAAACTTTCTAGGTTTTGTAAACCAATTCAAAGCACAGAAAAATAGCATCTTCTATGTAATTCTATGAGCTAGTGTTATCATGAAATCAAAACTAGATGAAGGAAACGCAAGACAACCTGCGGCTAATCTCAACCACTAGAGTAGATGCAGAAGTCCTAAACAGAATAATATAAAATTAAATTAGGTAGTTTATTAAGAAAAAATATATTGTGAAAGTACTTGGTTTATGCTTGCAATGCCAGTATACTTAAGGTCTTAAATGTCATCCACGTTAAACAAGTGCTACTGAGCACACACATGTGACACCTACTGCTCCTGGCCTGGGAAAATTAGGTAATGTTTCAAGTAGTTCATGTGTAATAAAATGGACAAATAAACCAGATACTTTCAGAACATCATAAGTGTAAAAGAAAGCTGTTGCTATAGCAGATATATATACAAAAGTTCCTGAGAACTACTGGGTTGAGCGTATGGTTCTGACTGGAGGGAGAAGAGGGTGAGAAAAGTTTCCCAAGGAGAAGAATGTTTGAGTCAGATCTGGAAAAGGGTGTCACTAAGTGCCATGCAGAAAAAAGGGCAAGGTCCATTCAGGGAGATAGAAGAGTCATCAGAGGCACTGAGGCTTGGCTCAGCCATGGCTCCTTTGAGTAATATAGACTAATCTAATATGACTAGAGAACATGGACATACAGTCGGGAGATATGACTGGATGGCAGCTTGAGGTCAGTTGACACAAACCTCTGTGTGGCATGCCAAGGAGATTGGAACCTCTGATTAAAGTAGACATCCAGGGCTTCTGAGTACAGGAGTGAAATGGTCAGAAGTGTGAGTAATCAAGAAACTGGTGGCATCCATATGGATGGATTGTAGTGGGGAAGTCGTGAAACATGAGGAAACACACCTATCCAGTTTGCTTGAGACAGAAATTTAGGATTCTCTTAAGTAGTCACTTAAGAGGCTTAATCTTAATCTCTATAAGCAGTCACCAATGGAGACTTACACACAAGGACCAACTGTAAAAATTGCAGGAATTTTGTAAGCTGGTTGTTAAACACCACCATTATTAAAAATTAAATTATATAAAATTACAATTAAGTTAAAATCAGAAAGGTGAAAATACAGTATATTTTACCATTTGCTCTCCATGCTCTTGAGGTTATTTGTGTCAATTTTATTTGAATGGCAGAAATGCTATTTAATGGTATGCTATTGTGCATCTCTTTCCAGCTCTGTATTCACCAATGTGTGGGTAGTTGGAAATCAGCCTGGTGGACATTCTCACACCAGGAAATCAACAAACACTATAAACTAGGACTTTATTGTTGATTGTCTTGACATAAGAAAATCTTCAAGAAAATATTAATAATATAGATTAAACTTAAAAGTGTGACATATCTGTAACTATTACATTCTGAATGGCCAAAAATATTAAGGAAATATTATTTCAGTATTCAAAAACTATTATCCAGTTCAGCAAGTAGCTGCACATGCCATTGACATCTGAGCAAAGTTTTGACTAACTTTCATTTTCCTTCCATTTTTTTTTTTGAAACATGAAATAAAAGAACATAATCAACATTTATGTCAGGACCACCCCCATTAGTTAATGTGAGTGACTTCTCTGATCAAACAGATAGTAATCAAGCAGTTTTCATTCTGATTTGTGACACTATTGTTGGCAATAAAATTATAAAAACGGATAAAATTTTTATAAGAAATAGTAATTCTTCTAAAGTTACAGGACTAAATTGAAAATCAAGAAAGCAGTTTAGCTTAAAATTTATTTCTCAAGTTATATACAGAAATTTTAACAGAAGTTTTTACATTAGCCTGCAAGTGGTACCATGGATTTTATTAACATATATATGTATGGATATAGATGTGTAAATGTTTTGTGTGTGTATATGTGTATATTCACTTTTCTCTTAGAGACAGTTGTGAAAAATGTACTGGCACATAACTATCTATAAACTATACATTTGAGAAAGGCCTCCAGATGAAATACAGAGGACAATGAGAGAGAAAGGAATACTTGCAATATATTAACATTTACTTAGTCTTTGGTCTAAAATTCAAACATGTTTCCTGATGAGAGTAAGGCCAGATCAGGGCAAGAACACCTTTTCCCTTCACTAAAAAAGATAGAGAAAAAGTAAATAAAACAAGACATAATCTCAAAAAGTAATTAGCTGGTTTGAAAATCAGAATGAAGGAAACTGAGAGAAACTAAATCTCTAGAGTTACTGAGTTGAAAGACACTATTTCTCAACTATAAACAGTTAAAGATAAAACTGAGAAATGATTTAAGTAAGAAAGTCCTTTTAAACCTTGGCCTTGTGCAAGTATCAAATCAAGGTGGTAACCATCCATAAATTGTTAAACAAACATCTGACGGACTAAGATAATGTTCTGTAAATAACTTCAGTTGGCAAATGGCTCAAAATAATGAAGCAAAGGTGATGGCTTTTCTATTGAAGACTGATAGGCTCAAATAAAGTCAGAGAGAGAGAGAAAATATCAAATCTCAAAGACAGTACTAGGTATAACTATTGACACAAGTAAGCACTTACATAGGAAACTGGTTAAGATTTCAAGTGACATAATAGGACAGGACTACTAACCTGGATAAAGGAGGCTGTGACTTATCAAGTGTTATGTCACTTTTGGGGGAGGGGGTGAAAAGGAAGGACTGGCCAGAGCATGGAGCCAAGACCTATAAAAAGTAATATCCTGGGGGAATTACTCATGGTGTGCAGAGCCACAGATTAATTAGGGACTATCTCATGTGGGTAGATAGGAGGAATACTGCAATATTTACTCACATGATTTCAGATTTGTTGGAACTACAAACACTGTGTGGTTCTTCTATCTGCAATTATCTTTTCTATGTCCTAGCATGACCCATTGGGTGTGCATGGGTGTGTAGGGGAAGCAGATACTTTGTCTTGTTAGTTCATGCGTTTCTGGAGCAAGAAAAGCCATATTCAACCTCATAAAATAATATCATAAAATTGTCAACATCAGGCCTGAAGCTGTAATTAAATGAGACTTAGAGTTGGCTTTTCATAGGATGTGAGTAAGTATATTTTGTGTTCAGAAAGGATAGTTAACTAAATAATTTTGAACTGAAGATTGGACAATGATAGCGTATATTACTGTTCAAAAATTTTCGCTGGCCCTCCCTTGGAAATAATTATATTATTTTTAAAAAAAATTTATTTATTATACTTTAAGCTCTGGGGTACATGTGCAGAACATGCAGGTTTGTTACACAGGTATACACGTGCCATGGGTTTGCTGCATCCATCGCGCCATCATCTACATTAGGTATTTCTCCTAATGTATCCTTCCCAAATCCCCCCACCCCCTGCTATTCCTCCCCTAGTCCCCCACCCCCCGGGCTCCAGTGGGTGATGTTTCCCCTCCTTGTGTCCATGTGTTCTCATTGTTCAACACCCACTAATGAGTGAGAACATGTGGTGTTTGGTTTTCTGTTCTTCTGTCAGTTTGCTGAGAATGATGGTTTCCAGATTCATCCATGTCCCTGCAAAGGACATCAACTTATCTTTTCTTGTGGCTGAATGGTATTCCATGGTGTATATATGCCACATTTTCTTTCTTTTCTTTCCTTTTTTTAACTGTATTTTAGGGTATCTGGGGTACATGTGCAGATCATGCTGCATAGGTACACACATGGCAATGTGGTTTGCTGCCTCCATCCTCCCACCACCTACATCTGGCAATTCTCCCCATGCTATCCCTCCCAAACTTCCCCACCCCTCCGCTGTCCCTCCCTTGGACTCCCCCAGAAGACCCCAGTGTGTGATGCTCCCCTCCCTGTGTCCACGTGTTCTCATTGTTCAACACCCGCCTATGAGTGAGAACATGCGGTGTTTGATTTTCTGTTCTTGTGTCAGTTTGCTGAGAATGATGGTTTCCAGATTCATCCATGTCCCTACAAAGGACATGAACTCATCATTTTTTATGGCTGCATAGTATTTCATGGTGTATATGTGCCACATTTTCCTTGTCCTTATCGTCGATGGGCATTTGGGTTGGTTCCAGGTCTTTGCTATTTTAAACAGAGCTGCTATGAACATACATGTGCATGTATCTTTATAATAGAATGATTTATAATCCTTTCGGTATATACCCAGTAATGGGATTGCTGGGTCAAATGGAATTTCTATTTCTAGGTTCTTGAGGAATCGCCACACTGTCTTCCACAATGGTTGAACTAATTTACACTCCCACCAACAGTGTAAAAGTGTTCCTATTTCTCCACATCCTCTCCAGCATCTGTTGTCTCCGGACTTATTAATGATTGCCATTCTAACTGGCATGAGATGGTATCTCAATGTAGTTTTGATTTGCATTTCTCTAATAATCAGTGATGATGAGCATCTTTTCATATGTTTGTTGGCCTCATATATGTCTTCTTTTGAAAAGTATCTGTTCATATCCTTCATCCACTTTTGGATGGGCTTGTTTTATTCTTTTAAATCTATTTTAGTTCTTTGTAGATTCTGGGTATTAGCCCTTTGTCAGATGGGTAGATTGCAAAAATTTTTTCCCATTCTGTTGGTTGCTGGTTCACTCTAATGATTGTTTCTTTTGCTGTGCACAAGCTGTGGAGTTTGATTAGGTCCCATTTGTCTATTTGGGCTTTTGTTGCCATTGCTTTTGGTGTTTTAGTCATGAAGTCCTTGCCTATGCCTATGTTCTGAATGGTTTTGCCTAGGTTTTCTTCTAGGGTTTTTATGGTGTTAGGTCTTAGGTTTAAGTCTTTAATCCATCTGGAGTTAATTTTAGTGTAAGGTGTCAGGAAGGGGTCCAGTTTCTGCTTTCTGCATGCACACTGCTAGCCAGTTTTACCAACACCATTTTTAAAACAGATAATGGAAAAAATTATATTTCTCTGTCTTGGTTCTGTTGGGCTTGGCCATCTGACTTGCTCTGCCCAGTGAAATAAGAGTGGAAATCACACCTAGGCAAAATCTTTAAGAGCCAGCACTTGGCTCACCATGATGTCTCTTTTACTTCTTCCACAAGACCATCTGTGTTCCAAATAAAGCCTGATTTGTCAAACTGGGCCCTGAAGTGAGGAAAACATGGTGAGAAGGTGTTGCCAAGACACAATGGTCATGAATTGTGAACAGTACATAAAACTTTGTTTTTATAAGCAACTGAGATTTTTGGGTCATTTGTTACTGCAGTGTAACTTAGCTTATCCTAACTGATAAAGCCATCTGAAGTTTCTTAGCTTTTATCTTGACTCTTATCTCATGAGCATCAGACACTTGCCACACCTCTAGATTTGATATCCACTGTTAAGCCAGTGAAAAAGAAAAAAGAGTAAAAGATGAGACACAGGTCTACTTCTTTTTATGCATCAATGGCCAGAAATGTGTAGGCCTCATTTGTTTCAAGGAAGCCACAACAATGAAGTTTTTGTTTCTATATTCCTTACAGTAGATACAGGCTAGGGCACAGAAATTTGGAAATGTCGTTTGGGTTGGCCAATTAATAGTGCCTGCCACATCTACTGCTGCTTCTCCCCACAGAGCATGTGCTGTATATTGGCTATAATACAATCAAGCGATGCTTAACGATGGGAGTAAGCTCTGAGAAATGTGCTGTTCAGCAGTTGTTGTGTGGGTGCCACAGGGCACGCTTACACTGACCTAGATGGTACAGCCTGCTATACACCTAGGTTATGTGTCTAGCCTATTTCTCCTAGGCTGCAAACCTGTACCACATTACTGTACTGAATATGACAAGCAATTAAAACAGTAATATTTGAGAATCTGAACATATGTAAACATAACAAAAGTACAGTAAAAAGATTTTAAAAATGGTACATCTAGGACACTTATTGTAAATGGAGCTTGCTGGACTGGAAGTTACTCTGGGTGAGGCAGTGAGTGAACGTGAAGGCCCAGGACATGCCTGTATATTGCTGTAGATTTTGTAAACACAGTGCAGCTAAGCTATACTAAGTTTATAAAAATATTTGTCTTTCTTTAGTAATACATTCTAGCTTACTATTTCATTGTTACTTTATAAACTTTCAAATGTTTTTGAAGTTGTTGACTCTTGTAATAACAGGTTGAAACATAAAACATTGTACTGCTGTACAAAAATGTTTTCTTTATACCCTTATTCTATAAGCTTTGATCTATTTTTAGTTTTATAAAATAAAAAAAATTATTAAAACTAGGACACAAATACACAAGTTAGCCTACCCTGACACAAAATCAAGACCATATTAGAAGCTTCCTGGAAAATATATATTCAAGTGTTTTTTACTTTTCTAATAACATTGATAAACACTTGCAATCAGCTTGGGGAGTTGGGCGTCACTGATGGGAGGAACTGCAAGTGTAAAGGCTTTGAACTTCCGGGAGAAGGCAGAACTGGTTGGAATTTAGTGAGGGAATAGAAGCAGGGCAGAGGTCAGTAAAGTTGGCATGTCCAAGGTGATAGAGGGTATCAGAGCATCTTCAGGAAGGTCAGTTTTCTCTCTTTTGTCCTAAGTTCTCCAGGAAGCCTTTGGAAGACTTTTATACCAGTAAGTAACGTGATCATATGTACATTTCCAACATTCTGCCCGCTATGTGTAGATGGATTAAAAGAGAGAGAGTGGAAACAGCGGGGCCGGGTAAATAATCATTTTATTTACCTTGGTGATAGATGAATGTGATAGGAATGGAGGAAATAAAAATAATGGAAAGAGATGAAGGTGGAACTGATAGAACATGCTGTTGGGATGAATGTTGAGGCAAAGAATAGAATGAAGGCTGACTGTTTTTGGCAAGATTAACAGGGTAATGGTGATGCCATTAACCAAGATGAGGGATCTTGGGGCAGGAGTAGGGTTGGAGGGAGATTCAGGAGTTCTGCTTCCGGTCATAAGACTGAGATACCTAATGGGTATTCAAGGAGAGATGGAGGGAGCTGCAGCTCAGAGAAGAGGTCAGAATTGGGCATGTAAGGAAAGGGGACTCGCTGGGATGTCCTTGGGAGTGAGTTTAGATAGGGAGGAAGTTCAAGGACAGAGTCTTGGGCACACCAACATTAGAAACCAGAGAAAAGATAAAGATTCAGCAAAGCATATTGAGAAGAAACAACCAATGAGACATGAGGAAAATCAGGTCTGAATGAATCAAATGAAACAAGGCATCGAGAAGGAGCGAGTTATGGAATCTGTCAAGCACTGACAGACGAGGCCTGGAAAGTGGCCACTGGATTTGCTGGCAGAGAGGCTGCTGATGGCTTTGCTAAGAGCTGTCTTGTTGCTGATGGATTTATGAGAAAATTAGAGGGAGGGAAATAGAATGCAAATATGTATGAATCTTCTCAAATGTTTTGCCACACAAGGGAGGAGTTAATTTTCGCAGAAAACTCAATGGCCTGTTTGCAAAAAGTTACAATCAGAAAACCACAAAAATCACTCAAGTTAACCAAAATGAATTAAATCTCTCCTCTGTGGAAAGCTCAGTTCTATTAAACAGGAATATGGTAGAAAAGGGACTCAAAAGGGACAAAATATACCCCATCTCCATGAAGATTACTGACAGACCCCAGAAGGGGACAGTGCTGTCAGTAAGGCTTGTGGGGTGTCAGGGTCCTTATAAGAAGGGAAATTGATTCTGATTAAGGATGAGGGAAGGCATAGGTGACCTCAGCTGACTTGAAGCATGAGGAAGGTTTAATGAGCTTGGTTTGCTTATCAGTCAAAGAATCAAATGTAAAGTTAAAAATTAAACCACTGAACTCATAAAATCCTCCCAGCTGGTAACATAAGGGCTAAAGGTTTTGGGTAATCATTTATCTCCTGGAATTAGACAACTACAAAGAGCTGAGAGAAATTTATTTGAAAAGAGTGAGGATCCTGCATTCTTCCTCCCTCAGGTTAGTTGACTTTCAAACTTTTATCCTTAATATTCTGCTTTTGAGATGATGGGAATGGGTCATTTTCCCTTAGAGAGCAGCTTAATTTGCTGTTTTGGGGCAGAGATTGTGGGAGAGGGGAAGAGAATGCCTGTGTCTTGAGATAATTCTGGTAAGTGAGAAAGGATGTTGCCTTAAGAGTCCAGGAACTACAGGGAATAAACTCAACAGAATAAAATGTACTAAAAATATAGCTGAACAGAAACAGACAGACAGACAGACAGACACACACACAGGGAAAAAGACAGCGTGAGAGAGAGAGAGAGAGAGAGAGGGAGAGAAACTAAATGATCTATTTGGACTGTTTTTGTGAAATACATTAATTTTTTTAAACATTGATCAAATCTACAATGAGACAATAAGTACCAATACTGAATTCTCACAGAGGAAGATTTTCATCAGGCCTAAAAAATTAATCAAAACCAAACTGTTCTGGTTTGGTTCCAATGAATTTATGGGAAAGCAAAATAAATGAAGTTTCCTATGGCTTTGAGAAATAGTTAATGGTGAAGAGTTTAGGGTAGAGGACTTTATTTGTGAGCTGTGAATAAGAGCCATGGGCTGTTTCTTGTAAGGAGGAAAAATATTCAGTGCTGAGACCACATACTATGACACTTGAGATATTAATAGCTCTGCATGGCACCTTAAGGAAAAATCTCATTCTACAGTAAACTGATGACACTGGAATCCAAAAGGAACAGACACGAGCAGTCTAAGCAAGAAAAAAGTGATGAGAAACTGTTACCAGAATGGCTGGCTCAACTTCTTCCCTGGTTTTTCCTCATTTACCTGGTTTAAAAATGAATAGATAAGGCTGATGACTTCCAGGTTTTTATTTCTACCAAGGCACTCCTGTTCTTAGCAATAGACCCACAGGCACAAAACCTACCTGGCAATCTTCCCTTCCCGGTCTAACAGGAGTCTCAACCCCATCTGTCCAAAATAAAGTTCTTGCTTTTCCTCTCAAACTTGCCTTCTCTGCTCATTTCCCCAACTTCTTTGAGTGCAACACCATTCACTCATTTGCTCAAGCCATGGGTCTGGAAGTCTCTGATGATTCTCCCCTTTTCTCTCCTCCCCATATCCACCTCATTAGCAAGTCTTAGTGGCTTATCTCCAAAACAGGTCCTGAGTGTGGTCTTTTTCACCACAGCCAGCCTAGCCCATCCACATCAACACTTGTACAGGTGAAGAAACAGCTTCTTGTTGAGTCTCTTAGTTCTCAATCTTGTCCTTTAGCGCCCATGTGCCTGCCACACAGTGGCCATAGTAAATCCAGTGTCCTTACCAGGCCTATAGGACCCAAAATGGTCTGGCCCCTGGCCACCCCTTTGATCTCATCTCCTACCGTCCGCCTCCCTATTCACTCTGCACTGCTGTGTTGGACTACCTTCTGCCTCAAAAAATGTGACAAACTTGCTGGTTCCTTTACCTAAAAGTGTTCTTGCCCAGCACTGCCTCCTTCTCAGTGTTCCCATTTCAGCTCAAATATAACCATTTCACACAACCACACGAGGTAAAGTGGTTAGGCTCGGCGGAGGGTGACCTAGTTGCTGTCAATGCTACTCTTTTGTTTTTTTCATACCATGTGGCATTCCTTCTTCTTTCTTTTCATATGTGCCCCTCCTGGGATGTAACTTTCTCGCGGGCATACCGTCTGTACCTGCGTCCCTTGCCCCACAACAGCGTTGCCCTCCCTTCACCCTCAGCTGTCTGTTCCCGCTGCTCTCATTAACGCCATCAAGACCATTATCGCTCGTTACTGAAAAAACTGGCCATTGATTTTTGGTTATAGTAAGTACAAGGAGAGGACAATTTAATGAGAACTAAGTCCTTCAGTAATGCAAGAGAAGGAGCTATGAAAGCACAACATTGCATTCATTGATTCAATAAACATTTACTGAATCAATGAATGAACTGGTGGCCAGTGAACTCGTAGGCATTGAAATGCTAGAAGAGTATGAGTATAGCCTGTGGGAAAAAATATTACCCTGAAAGCTATGTCTTAAGTTCTTATGACTGATACTGTTTTTTCAATTCAACTAATTGCCCTGAGGTGTGAACAGAAATGATAAGCAAATTATTTTTCCAGTAGACTATTCAGTCCCCTCATTTTACCAAGTTTATTTTCAGAGTTACCAAAATCATTCCATTTGCCAATGAGTATTTGTTTGGATTTCAGTTCAATTTTGAGTGTGTTTTCGAATTCCAGTGCAGACCAGAGGGCTCCATGATCTAAGATCTGTGGTTTTGAATGACATCATTGAGGCAACTTCTCTGTCAGTTGCTCACTTACCAACTTTAGTGGTGACACTGTGTAACATTTCCACTTATCTTTAAAAACAATAGCACCAAGGGATCAGGTCTGTTTTCTTTTATATTAATAGGAATAGTACTTCACAGAGAGCAAGTGGAAAATGATTTCATTTCACTAGCACCTACTGCTTATCCCTTTATATCTTATTCCTTTACATCTGCTTGGTGCTGTAACTTCTCCAATCATTTTCAGATAGCAGTAGGTTTATTGCTTATTTGTAGCCTCGAAATAATCTCATTTTGTAACTAATAGATCCAGAGTCCAGTGAAAACCAGAACATTCCAAACTTGATCTAAAAGTAAACTGTCTCCCCTGCCCCGCACCACTGCTCCAACTTGGGTCTGGGGAGGGAAGGGGTTGTTTGGTTGGCCTCTTATTCCTTTTCTCCGTCAGCTCCTCCTCTCACCTCTCTTGCTAGCTGTGACTTCTGAACTTTCCAGGGCTGGTGGGTAGGGACTTAGAAATAAGAGGCAGGGAGTGTCTATCTTAGCTGTAACTCTTGTGACCTGGCATTGGTGGTCTCTGGGTTGGATGGACGTTCAGTGCTGAATCCTTTATTGTACCCCACTGGGAACATCCACCAGTCCTCCCATGTCATGGATGATTTGTGTTCACTAACTCAGCAGTTAGGGTTCCTTTCTCAGGCGCTAGGCATCAGGCAGCTCGCCCCTGCTTTTGGGGTCATGTGGCCTCTCCAGGCAGTTCTCATTTTAAGAGATTGTAAACTGGATTTCACCTGAATCATCCATATCTGGTTCACAAGGGGCCTGCTGGTCTCCACCTGTGCATCTTCACCCATGCTGCTATGGGAGGTATGACAACGTCCAGTGTGGCATAGATGTCTGCTGTGCTCTGCAGCCTCAGACCAAGAGTCAACACCTCATGCCCTTAGATTCTGAGGCATGCGTCCCTCACCGTTACACACACACACTCACATACATATAGGGGCCATGTGTCAAGTTCCCTGAATGACCCCCGTGCAGGCAGCTCCTATCATTTGACTTGAAGTGACAGGCAGTGCCCTCCTCCTTTCTTTCCTGGAGTGAGGGTGATACCTGATGGAGAATATCAGCAACTGTCTCTAAAGAAAGTCTCACATTCCTTTTCTCAGCCTATTTATATCTCTGAACTTTATTTTTAACTACAGTAATAATTCAAATTACATTATTGTAGTAACACATTTAAACACTAAAGACAAAGTTCAACTCCTGCGTGGCCGTTCCTGCCCTCCCCATTCCTTTGCGCAGATAGTTTCTATTTCTTCCTGGTTTCATCTAGGAGGGTTTTATATTTCTAGGAATATATTATCCATCCCCTCTAGGCTTTCTAGTTTATGCACATAAATGTGTTTATAATAGTCTTGAATGATCTTTTGTATTTCTGTGGTATCAGTTATAAAATATCCTGTTTTGTTTCTAATTGAGTTTATTTGGATCTTTTCTCTTTTTTCCTTGGTTAATCTCGCTGATGGTCTGTCAATTTTATTTACCTTTTCAAAGAACCAGCTTTTGTTTCATTTATCTTTGTATTTTTTGTTTGTTTCAATCTCCACTTACTTCTGCTCTGATCTTGGTTATTTCTTCTGCTGGGTTTGGATTCGGTTTGTTCTTGTTTTTCTAGTTCCTTGAGGTATGAACTTAGATTGTCTATTTGTGCTCTTTCAGACTTTTTCATGTGGGCATTTGATAGCATGAACTTTGCTCTGAGCACCACTTTTGCTGTATCCCAGAGGTTTTAATAGGTTGTGCCACTGTTGTCATTCAGTTCAAAGAATTTTTAAATTTTCATCTTGATTTCATTGTTGAGCCGATAATCATTCAGGAGCAGGTTATTTAATTTCCATGTATTTGCACAGCTTTGAGAGTTCCTTTTGGGGTTGATTTCCAGTTTTATTCCTCTGTGCTGAGGTAGCACTTGTTATAATTTTGATTTCCTTAAATTTGTTGAGAGTTGTTTTGTGGCCTTTCACATGGTCTGTCTTGGAGAATGTTCTATGCGCTGATGAATAGAGTGTATATTCTGCAGTTGTTGGGCAGATTGTTCTGTAATTATCTGTTAAGTCCATTTGTTCTAGGGTATAGTTTAAGTTCATTGTCTCTTTGTTGACTTTCTGTCTTGATGACCTGTCTAGTGCTATCAGTGAAGTCCCCCATTATTATTGTGTTGCTGCCTATCTTATTTCTTAGGTCTAGTAGTAATTGTTTTATAAGTTTAAGAGCGTCAGTGTTAGGTACATATATATTTAGAATTGTGATATTTTCCTGTTGGACTAGTCCTTTTGTCATTATATAATGTCTCTCTTCATCTTTTTCAATTGCTGTTGCTTTTAAGTTTGTTTTGTCTGATAAAAGAATAGCGACTCCTGCTTGCTTTTGGTGTCCATTAGCATGGAATATATTTTCCCATCTCTTTACCTTAAGTTTATGTGAATCATTATGTGTTAGGTGAATCTCTTGAAGGCTATAGATACTTGGTTGTTTACCTGTCTTTTAAATCTTTATGTACTTTTATATATGTATCCAATTCTTTGATGACTGTATAGTATTACAGAAAATATCTGCATTTAACTATGCAAATATTAAATAATCATTAGTTAGCTCCTGACTTTTTGCTTTCACAAATATTGCTTTAAGGAGTGTCCTGAAACATACTATTCTGTGTGGCTATGCCCGTTAGTTTCTGGTACACACCATGAAGCAGCAATACCAAGTGGAAGGGTGCAGCTTGCCTCCCTCAAACAATAGCTGATTTCCCCATATTTTTGCCTAAGCTTGGTGATAACAGTTTTTTTAAATGCTGATGAACACTGATAGGTAAGAAATAATAGGATCTTGTTTTTTTTTTTTTTTTTTCATTTTCTTTTTTGAGACGGAGTCTCGCTGTGTCACCAGTCTGGAGTGCAATGGAATGATCTCGACTCACTGCAACCTCTGTCTCCCGTGTTCAAGCAATTATCCTGCCTCAGCCTGCTGAGTAGCTGGGATTACAGGCACATGCCACCACCCTCAGCTAATTTTTGTATTTTTAGTAGAGACCGGGTTTCACCATGTTGGCCAGGATGGTCTCGATCTCCTGACCTCATGATCCGCCCACCTCAGTCTCCCAAAGTGTTGGGGTTACAGGAGTGAGCCACCGTGCCTAGCTGGATTCTTTTAATATCCATGCTCTTGATAGTGAAGTGAAGCACATTTCCCCATGTTTATTCTTCATCTTTACTCATACATTGTTCCAATAGTTTCCTACTTTTTACCAATTTACTGTATTTTTTAAAATTAGCTTGAAGTAGTTGTAAAAATGCTACTCCGTATTTCACAGAATGCTGTAATTAATTTCTCTGCTTCTATCAGTGATCTTTTATTATAAATAAGTTTTGTTCTTTTTGCGTCCTGCAGTATCCTTAAATATGTTTAGGTGTAGCTTTCATTTCATTTCTCTAGCTTGAGACTCATTGTGATTCCTGAATCTGAGAAATCTTGTGGTTTCATCTATTCTGAAAAATTCCTATTTGTTATTTCCTAAAGTATTCCTTTTTCTCAATTCTCTTAATTTTCTTCTCCTAGAAGTCCTATTCAACATCTATTGGACCTTTTCACTCAATTTTCCAGGTTTTTAACTTTGCTGTCATCCTCATCTTCTCACTAAGCTTTATTCTGTATAATTTACATAGCTCTTTACCTTTGATTTTACTAATTCTTTCATTAGCTATGTCTAGTCACTCAGTTTCAAATTTTAATGCCTAAATTGTTTTTTTGTATTTCAGGTAGTCTCTTTCTTAAATCTGCCTGTTCTTTTTGGTATCTTTTTATATTTTAGAGTCCATATTTTACTTCTTCAATTATTTAAAGCATACTTAGATAATGTCTTTGTCGGTTTATTCTATTTTTGGAAGTTCTCAGCAGTTTGATTTTGCCGTGCATTGAGTCTAAAAACTTGTTTTGGATGGATCACTTCCTTGAGTGTTTATAATTTTTTATTTTGAGCTCATAATATATAGAGCTTCATCTGCAGTAATTCTGTGTTACCTGTTTTGAGCAAATCAGACTGGGCTTGATTCTTCCGCCAGTTTTTTAGCTGGGGATGAGTTCTCAGACAATGAAGACAATATGAATTCCAAACCTCAATTCTCCATAACCTAGTTATGAACTTTCACAATTTTCAGGCGAGCCTCTTTATTTTCAAACCACAACTCAGGACAAAGAGGTTTGTCACTGTCTTATTGTTTAAATGGGAAGAGCCTCTTTAACCAAGTTTTGAACCCCTTTGAGGCATCCGACTCTATATTAGGATCTCCCTTACAATTGCCTTACTGGCATAGGCCTAAGGCTTCATCCTTCATCCCCACAAGGCCTTAGATCTCAGGCCCCACGTGATGCTTCTGTGCCCCAGTCTCATGGTCACTGGAGTTAGCGCAGACATTTAACTCAATAGAGATATCTCTTATTGTCTGCAATTATGTAAAAGGATGTTTGCTATATTTTATGTAATATATATAGGTGTTTATCACAGTTTTTTGGGCAATTTAATCCACTGGAATCTTCTAAATGAAATTTCAAATGAAGTTGTCAAGTTTTCATGTTCATTTGATACTAATATCAACTTAGAGACATGGGAACAGAGAACTAGAAAGGATCTTAAAATTTATCAAGGCAATCCAGGCCACATTCCTCACTTGTGAGATACAGATACTAAGAACCAGGGTAAACTGTGACCTATCCAAGGCCAGCCAATTGGTTAGTGATAGAGCCAGGATGATAAATTAGTTTTAATGAACCCTAATGTAGAACTTTTCTTACAGAGCAACATTTACTCCTAATTCTTAGAAAGAACTGGGGCAGTATCATATAAAATCCTCTCTGTATTTGCTTTTGCATTCTTTTATTTCAGTAAGTAAATGCCAGTCCCTGGGAAGATAGAACCAAAATGTCTACCGGAGCAGATATCAAGGCTACAGTGGGGGACATTTCCAATGATGGCAATTTAAACATGGCTCAAGAGGAGTGCTCCAGGAAAGGTAAAATCATGCACAGTTAATCTGGTAGTAAATAAAACTAGGATCTACGGCACCTTGGCTTCTCGTTTGTTGATACACATCATTTTTCTTGCTATCACCAATTGCCAAGAATTCTATATAGCTATAAATTGTTATTGATAATTATTTCATTCCTCACAGGAAACTTTGAAGGTATATAAGACAGGCAGGTATCATGACATTATTTAGAGATGAAGGAAGAAAATCAGAGCACATTCTAAGTAGGAAATAGAGACATCAACCTTCGCTTGTCTGATTCTAAGTCCAAGGCATGTCCCATTAGATCTCTCTGCTTTGTTAAATCCAGACCTGCTCTGACCCCAACATGGGCTTTTCCTTTCTACTATGTCATATAAGTCACCTTTCTTCCTTCCTCTTATCTATATTATAATATTATGCTTTTTATAATATGCATTAAGGAGAACTGTAGAACATCTTACTTTACCCTAAATGTTTAATGACTTATAACTATGTTATTCATTAATTCTTTTAAGGATATAGTCATTTCATATGATAATGCCTTTAAAAAGAAAATCACTAACCACGATGGAATGCTTTGTAAGACTCAACATTTTAGCCATTTTGTCTGTTAAGAATTATGCATGTCTTCAAGAAAAGAGATTTCTCCTGATCTCACCCATCACAGAAGAAATCAGGAAATGTGAATGTTAGTACTCATCCTACAACTAGCTACCATTTGACCCAGAATAAATACTATTCCAGTAGTCTTGGCCGAAGGTTTCATTTGTTTCTAAGAATTTCAGAGTCTACTAGACTATACCATTGGCCAAATTATTTTATCCTATCATTCTGTCTCTCCCTCAAAATCAGTAATATGAAGAACTTATGTGTAAAATTTTACTAAGGTGCAGTATAGCATACTGGGAAAAAGCACAGGTCAGAAATCAGAATGCTTGAGTTTGCCATCCAGATTCTGCCATTTGTGAGCTCATTATTGCCACTCACATGATGTCCCTTCCTCAGTCCACCTTTTGGCAATCATTGGAAAGTTCATTTATAATTTGTCTAACGTGGAACTCCTATGGTCTTTCTGGTTCCTTCTATAGTCTCCTAAAACATCTGGCCCACCGTACCACCCAGTTCTCTGGTGACCACCTGGGAGCTATTGCTATATCAGACAACACCTTTGTAACTCACTTTACCCTAGCCTGTTGTTTGAAACAGCATCATGCTACTAACATTCATCCTTGTTTGGCAGTCTCAGCCTACCTAATAAGGCAGAACCCCAGCTACTCCTTCAAGCCTTACATAGTTATTTTGTTGTGTATCCAAGTATTTCTCACAAATGCTTAGGAATAAACCTGGCTAATTGCTTCGTCAGTTGGTGTCCAACATCACTTTTCCTCTCATCTCCTCTGGCTCATGCTCGCTAGGCATGGCTGGATCTTCTGTATCAGACTCCCAGGGCACTGCTGGGGCTTTCTCTGGGTACCAGTCCCCAAAAGCTACTGATGTCTTTGCTGCGCTTCTAAGATACTCAGAGAGCTGAATCCAGGTGTTCCATGGGATGTGCAGAAATGCCCCCTCCTGCATTATCTGGTCACCTGGTTACACAAAGGAACTGCTCCAATAACCCAGAAAACTTGAGTGAAAAAAGCTGGGCTTTCAGGTTCTGCCTGAAGATCAGTAGTTTTCCTCTATCAGACTCAGTTAGGGATTTCTGGGGCTGGGCAGAAGACAGACATCACTTTGACCTGATCCCCTTTTCTCCCAGAAGTCCACGAGCGTCTGTATCAGTCTGGGCTATATCACAAAATCAAAAGCAAATTTGGTATTTCTGAGATTAAAGAAGATTAATACAGGGACTAGAAGATTCCACAGATGTTGGAAGGTTGGGGAAGCAAAAGTCAGGTTGGTTAACTTTCAGAAAATCTGGACATGACACAGCCAATGGTCTGAGCCATGTGCATCACAAAGTGGGTGATTTTCAGGAGGACACCCCAAAGTCAGGGGCAGAAATCCCATGTCTAACATGACTGATCCTTGCTTATCCCCCTGCAGCTGCCTCCAGAGCATAGTGGTTTCTCATTGAGTTCAGCCTGCCACATTGTGCCAGAATGACCTCATCTGTGGACTCTGAATGGAATCTGTTTGCACGGTAGTCTGAAGACTGTAGCTTCCAGATATTTGTCCCTTTGTTACTGTGAAGGCCACAGAAGGGTAGGAAAGGCACTGAGAACAATATTAGGGACAGTATCCTTTCTCCATATCAAAAGCCTGCAGGGAAGATATACTGCCCACCTCCACAGGGAAGAATGCCATCTGAAGGCCAATTTACAATAGCACCCCTTTCTGAAAGCCATGGAAATGAATAAAACAAGCACAACACTTTGAGAAAGTACCTCCATCTAGGTTGAAACCAAGGAATTGTTCTTACCAACAACACACTACAAACTCCAAGTCTCACACACAGATTTAATACAATTTGGAAGAAATTGAGAGAGGAGCCGAGAGCTGGTAAAACTCCAACCCTTGAGGTATGGTCCAGTGTTACAGGAAGAACAAAGAGGATGCTGTGGAGCTTCAGCCTGTGCTCCCAGCTTGGAGTGGCAGTGTCCAGAAGCTGGGCAGACCACAGGTCCCATGAGCCCCTCAAGGGTTTGCAGTGCCAGGATGTGCTGGGTGAAGCGTGCATGGGCCCACATCCTGCGGCTTTCCCCTCGCACTTCACTGGCCTTTCTGATCTGCAATTTAGCATCAGAGGGCCAGTGCTACAAAGCAGAGGAAAATATGAGTGACTGGATAACTCAATTTGGAAATTTGGAATGGTTTCTCTCAAATTCTGCAATGTTATTGCAGAATTAAAATGGTACAGTAGTTAGCTTCCCTTGAATTGGTGAGGGAATTCTCTACCTCCTCCTCCCCGCCAACTGCTGCCAGCAGGCCACCCACATACACCACCACAGCATAGCTGGGCCTCAAACCAGCATAGGTGACCTTCTGCAGGGGTTTTAAAATGTGAGAACAAAGTCACACACGACTGGCCTCTGTAGTTCAAGGCTGTAGGTATGACTACAAGGGACTTACATAGATATGTTTGCAAAAAGGAAAGAATAAGGTAAGGCATGTGTTAAATAAAAGAGAAATCGACAGACACACTTATGAAAGATAATAGTTCATCATAATAGCTGTCACGTGAGCGCATGCCCTACTTCAGGCACTGTTCTAAGCAGTCGGTATGTATTAATTCATTGACTTCTCACAACAGTCCTTCAGGGAAGGTACTACTAGCATCATCTCCATTTTATAGGAGCCTGCACTCAGGCTCAGTGGCCCAAAAAGGTAGCAGCTAGATTCAAACCAGCTGTTGTTACCCATTACATCACACTGCTGTGCCTATGTTGTTATGAGGAAACTGAGGAATATTTTCATCTTCAATTTCTTAAAGTTTTCAATAATGACAGTAATAACAATAATAAAGCATACAGTGTAGGAAGTAAATCAACTGAAGAATATGGAAGAAGTCCCTAATTGAGATGAAAAACAAAACTAAGGAGGAAAAAATGTCACTGCAGAATTAAAATGGAATTAGCAGCGGCAAGGAGAAGACAGCTTTGAAAAAGGGAAGAAAACAAAGATTATGTAATATTAAATAAAAACTAGTTAATTAAACATCCAATTCACTGAGCCTACAACTTCAAGGAAATTATGTAGGAAAATGAAATAGACAACATAAACGTAGAAAATAATGTGAACTCAAATCATAAAAAAATTGGATTAAAAAATATATCCAAGAGCTGCTTCTTTGATTAAAAAATATGCCACTCATGGCAATAAAACAAACAATCCACTACTCAGATTAATCAGGCAGAGAGATTAAATACAAGTAATTATCAAAAAATAGGAGACAGAAGCCTTGAAAAATGTATGAAATACTAATTATATGAAAGGTACATAAGTAAATGATTTTCTAGTAATTATAATTTATAATGATAAAAACTTTATGTAATCATAATTTATTAAAATTTAACATTTTAAATATAAATTATATTATAATTTTCTAGAAATTATGATTTCTAGGAATTATACACTTTATTTTTATAATTTATAAATATGAATAAAGAAAAATTAAACTTGTCAAAAAAATATAAGAAATGAAGTAAATTGTCAAAAAGTTATTCCTTTTAAAACAAACACAGAAACAAACAAATATATTCTGGTAGTTTCACTAGAAAAATTACACGAGATTTTTAAGGAGCAGAAAATGCCTATTTATCCTGTACAAAAGAATTCCAAATAATTTATATAGCACCCTACCTCCTGAAGATGGAGCTGAGCTCCTTAATCCTTAAGTGTGACTGGTGCATGTGACTTCCTCCAGAGTACATTTGTACATATTAATTGATACAAAAAATTAAAAAGAGAAAAAGAAAAAAGTAATTTTACAGTGGAGCAACCTGGAAAACACTACCTCAAGCCAGGGGACCAAGATCAGCTCAACAGTAAGAAGTCTTGTTGACAGCGTGTGGCCGTAATATGATATGATAAGCATGGCAGTTTACTTCCATGGCCTTCCTCTAAAAAACACATAACCCCAGTCTAATCATAAGAAAAATATCAGACAAATTTCAGTTAAGGGACACTCCACAAAATACCTGACTGGTATGCTTCAAAACTGTCAAGGTCTTTAGACATTTTAGAATACAAGGTATTTAGAATGCATTTTAGAAACAAGGTAAGTCTCAGAAAGTGTTATACCCAAGAAGATTCCAAGGAGACGTGACAAGTAAACGTAATGTGGTTCTCTATATGGGATTCTGGAACAGAGAAAAGGACATTAGGTAAAAACTAAGAAATGTGAATAAACTGTGGACTTTAGTTGTTAACAATACATCAGTGTAGGCTTATTCATTGCAACAAATGCACCGTAAGATGTTAATTATGGAGGAAATTTTGTGTGAGATATAGAGGAACTCCATAATTCTATACCTCTAAGACTGTTCTAAAATTAAAAATTTATTAAGAAAAAATGGTTATGTACCTAAAACATTTCAGATCATAGGTTGACATGGAAGCTTGTAACTTTTTTTTTGAGCAGAGTCTCGCTCTGCCTCCCAGGCTGGGGTGCAGTGGCGTGATCTTGGCTGCCCCAGTGGCAGCCTCTGGGGAGGCTGAGGCAGGAGACTCGGTGGTGGGCAGAAGTTGCAGAGGTGTGGATTACAGGTGCCTGCCACTGCACTACACTAATTTTTGTATTTTTAGTAGAGATGGGGTTTCGCCATCTTTGCGAAGCTGGTCTTGAACTCCTGACCTGGTGATATACCCGCCTCAGCCTCCTAAAGTGCTGGGATTACAGGTGTGAGCCACCACACCCAGCCATAACTTTAACAAAACAAAACAAAGCTAGACTAGCAATTAATAACACACACATATATACATAAACAACATATTAAGATCAACTATATATACTAAATAAAATTCTAGCTACAACATTAGCAAAATACATCATATTTTAAAATTTTTAAATAGCCTATTAAGAATAAGAAGAGATCATCCCAATAGTACAATGATAGTAGGCTATTATAATTATAATGAACTTACATAAACTTATTCAATTGTTATCACAGTGCCTTGAGGTAGACTCTATTATGAATCTCATTTTTCAGGCAAAGTTTGGAGCTGCAGAGAGCTCAGTACCTTGCCCCAGAGCACACAGCTATAAGCTATAAGTAGAACACACAAGTTGGAATTGGAATGCAGGTGTCTGATTCCAGGATTAAAACACATTTTATAAAACTTATGTATTCCATAAAAAATATTTAAAAGTAGGAACCGAGTAGTTTAATATAATTAAAGTACATTTCACACCAACAGCTAGAGGCATACCTAATGGTGTAATGTTTTGAAGCATTCTCAGTAAATGCAAATATAGCTGAGGTGTCCATTCTTACCATTTCTAGGTAGTCCATGTTTTTGAAAATGCCAGTGAATTAAATTACCCAGGAACATGAAATACGTGTTGCAAATAGTAAACATAATCAACTATATTTTCCCATCACTTGCATATGATTTGTCTTTATTTTTTTAATGAATCAAAACCCAATGGGGGAAAAACTGATGAAAATGATAGGGAAAAAAACTCAGTTACACAACAATAAAAAGTACTTTACAAAATTTGTGAAGGCCTTAACTGACGTTAACTATAAGATTCCACCTTGGACAGAGTAAAAGACCAATACTCATACATAGGTAGGCTAGAAGACAATACTATAAATGTGGCAGTCGTTCTTAGTTTAATCTGTCATATCAATATGACTGATCAAAATTCCATTGCAGATTTTTGTGGATGGTGCATTGGCTGGCTTGGGGGTGGGAAACGAAATGCTCTCAAAGTTGAACCAAAGGTGAGATCTGTCAATTTCTGGAACTTAGCAAGAGCATTACTACACAAAAGGAAACCATGCTGTCCATTCCAAGAGCATTTTCTCCCTTTCAGGAGCCAGAAAAATGACATCTTCATACCTTGTGATCATACATTACCTCTGGGATTTCTCTACAGGGAGAGTGGATGAACTCTTCCCGCTGTTTCAAACTAATGTATTTGGAGTCAACCACAGGGATATCCCCAGAGCTCCTATGGAAGGAACACTAGCAAATTTTGTGTAAGCATAGACTGGCAGTTTACTTCCATTAAGTATTAAATTGAAGTATTAAGATGAAGTTTAAATGCTTCTATGAGCTAACCATCGCCTATCTTTCAAGTTTCATCTCTCTCCGGTCTCAGACAAACTAATCTTCCATGTTTCCCGGTTATGAACGGCACTTCCAGCCTTCCCACCTGCCCAAGCAGGGAACTTGGGAGTCATTTCCAGCAATATCCTCTCTCTCAAACTGTCCATATCCAATCAGTCACTGCTCCTAGCCAATTTTTTCTCTAAATCAATTTCTTCCCATTCCCATTCTAATCTTCTCATCCCAGAGTCCTGCCTGAAAATCTCTCCCTTAATGCTTGTTCTGACCAACTCCACACATTCTTCAAGTCTCTGTTGGATGAATGCTTCTGAGGGAGCCACTTCCCCCATTACTTTCCAGGGGGACAGATGTCCACTACACACCTACAGAGGAATGTCTGGTCTCCCTATATTTCTGCATTCCAGACTTAGGAAGAGTGGGAGAAAAGCATTCTGATTGTGACTTTGCATGCCCTTCTCCTCTCAGGGTTTTGTTCAATCCGACATGGACTGGCCTTCATCTTGCAGCTGTGTAATTTTTCAATTTGCACCCAACAAATGAATTTGAGTATTGCCATCCCAGCTATGGTGAACAACACAGCCCCTTCCAGCCAGCCCAATGCCTCCGCAGAATGGCCCTCCACTGACTCCCAGGACTACTGGAATGAAACTCTAAAAGAATTTAAAGCAATGGTAAGTTTAATGAGACTCTGGACTCTTTCTTTGACTCAAATAATTTGACTTAAAGAGTTATCTTATAAAAGAGTGAGATTCATTTATCCACTAAGATCTACTGAACATGTACCATGGGTCAGGAATGGCACAAGTAGATAAGTATCAGGCCAACCATGGTGGCTCACACCTGTAATCCTAGCACTTTGGGAGGCCAAGCCATCTTTACTAAAACTATGACAATCGGTCAGGCATGGTGGTAGGCACCTGTAATCCCAGGAACTCCGGAGGCTGAGGCAGGAGAATTGCTTGAACTGTGGAGGTGGAAGTTGCAGTGAGCGGAGATCTTGCCACTGCACTCCAGCCTGGGCGACAGAGTGAGACTCTGTCTTAAAAAAGAAAAGAGAAGAAAAAATAAAGACTATAGTAAGTATCTAAGGGGATTGCATCCCTACTTAGTGTCTATGAGTGTAACCAGAGACTAAGATAGAATAAAGGAAACATTTTACCATTTAATGGACATAAACTCTCCCCCTACAATGATGAAAATCACTACAAAGTATGTTTCACAGATTTGTCTGCTTTCTCTTCCTTCCACATATTTTATTACCTTGCTTATGATGCATTTTTCTTTAAAGGCTTTGTTTCTTTACAGGCTCTCTTATATTTTTATTTTTTGGTTAATTGTGTCAGGGTGAGCAGAAAGAGTATGTTGGGCATGTATTTAGGGGTTTTAAATACATGATACTGGTATATTGGAGGAACTGGAGAGATGTAAAAGGAAAGAACTGCCAATTATTTTTTGCCGCTCAAGTCCACACAATAAAAACTGTCAATTCTTCAGCTACAGACAAACAGTAACTCTCTTTGTCATCTAGGCCCCTGCATATGACTGGAGTCCTGAAATCCAGGGAATCATCCTCAGCTCCCTCAACTATGGCTCATTCTTGGCTCCAATCCCCAGTGGCTATGTGGCTGGAATATTTGGAGCAAAGTATGTGGTTGGTGCTGGCTTGTTTATTTCCTCAGTCCTGACCCTCTTCATTCCACTGGCAGCTAATGCCGGAGTGGCCTTGCTCATTGTCCTCCGGATTGTACAAGGCATAGCCCAGGTACCAAGATATTTTCCAGGTATAAGTGGAATATAGGTTCCAGAATGACCTCAGATCTCTAAGAATGGAATTTTTCCCCCCAGGTTATGGTATTAACTGGTCAGTATTCAATTTGGGTCAAATGGGCTCCCCCACTGGAAAGGAGTCAACTCACCACCATTGCTGGATCAGGTAACCAATACCCTAATCCCCACCTTATATACACCGTCCAAGAGAACTCTGCAAAGTCCTCTCAACAGAACCAAGATCTTATCTATCAATCACTCTGTCTTCATAGTCCTTGCTTTAAAGCACTACCCCATGCTGCCTTTCTTGATCATAACTGAATGACCTGAATGCTTACTGTGCACCAAATATTCTTGTGTTTTGCACATATTTTTATCTTATCCTCAAAACAATTTTATAAGTCAGCTATATATAATCACTTCCATTTCACACATAAGGAATTTCAGATAAAAATAGACTAATAACTTGTCCAACATCACATAGTTACCAAGTGAAGGAGCTGGATTTGAACCTAGATAGATTGGCTTGAAGCTCATACCTTCAATCACTGTGCAACTTGGCACTGAAGAAAGCACATAGAGCCCCAAGACGGGTCCTCTCACCATAACATCCTTGCCTCCTCTGTTCAGGGTCAATGCTGGGGTCCTTCATTGTTCTACTTGTCGGTGGTCTCCTCTCCCAGACCATAGGATGGCCTTACATCTTCTATATCTTTGGTGAGTGTGCTTTCCAAATCTCAAATTTTTATGACAGAGAATTCTGTGATGCAATTTATCTATGGTTAACTAAATCCTAATAGATATGGATATTGATATAGCTAAAGCTGGTAGTGTTCAGAGCCAACTATGTTTAACATTTATGTTTCAGCAACCTGAGTTTATAGTGAGAATAATCTTATGACATTAGAGGCTTCATAACATTCCTTACCACTTCTAAATGTAACCTAAAGGACCTCAGAGCAAACAATTTCATAAGATGTTGAAAATGTTATCTTAGGGTGAGCGCATTGGCTCACGCTTATAAACCCAGCACTTTGGGAGGCACTTTGGGTGGATCACATGAGGTCAGGAGTTTGAGACCAGCTTGGCCAACATGGTAAAACCCCACCTTTACTAGAAATACAAAAATTAGCTGGGCGTGATGGTGTACACCTGTAATCCCAGCTACTCAGGAGACTGAGGTGGGAGAATCGCTTGAACCCAGGAGGCGGAGGTTGCAGTGGGCTGAGATCTCACCACTGCACTCCAGCATGGGTGACAGAGCGAGATCTTGTCTCAAGAAAAAAACAGGAAAGAAAATGTTACCTTAGTCGTACTGCATTTTAGTCATGCTTTTTAATTTAATATATTCTTTTAAATTTCTCCAGTTACTATTATGGCAAAAACCACAATTACTTTTGAACCAACCTGATATAATAGCCAGAAAATTGTGTAACTGTGACTTAATCATAGGTAAAATACTAATTAGAGTAGAGAATCAACCAGTGGAGCCTACAGGACAGGGCAGATGATGTGAGGTTCAGGAGTGGACATAATACACAGACAGACGCTGCAGTAAGGTTCCAAAGACACATAGGAAGCTCCAGAGGCAGTATTTTACTACATTACAGTTTTACTTTTATGGAGCTGTGGTTGGAATCCACCTAGCTGCTGTCAGCTAAAGTTTGTTTAATTTTTGAAACATTCTCCAAAATCCCACCCCTAAATTGTTTATGGTAATTCCTTCTAGTCCCACTAGTATGTTTATTAGAGGACAGGCATCTTTGATCAAGGGTTTCTGTAACATCATGTCAATATATTCACCAAAAAACATATGTAATGATTCCTTACCACAGCCCACCAACCTTCAACGTTTCTATTATGAAAATTTTGGAAGGGCAGTTTACAAAAATTATTCAAACAATGAGAAAATCTTACTGTGCTTATGGTTTCGAGAAATCGTAAGGAACATATACACAATAGAAATCCACTTCATATTTGTTGAATAAATATTAACATCCTCCAACCACAATGGGCAACATTATAATTTTCATATCTATCCCTCCCCACTTGATTAATTTTCTTGATGGCAAAATTGTGTCTTTGTCATTTTATATTCTCAAAATTTAGCTAAACGCCTGGTGTATGGTGGCTGCTGTATGATGTTTGTGAAGGAATTTGTAAATGACATGCCAGCCAAATAAAGAGAGCTCATAAGATTTCTTAAGATTCTAAAAAGAGAATCTGAAGATGGGCCATATTTCCACTCAATACTGATAATGTTAAATTCTCAATTCTGTAATAATATATGGACTAGAAAAAATTTCTTTGCTGAGGATTAATTTCATTTCATGTCTAGAAATTGGGTAATCAATTTCACATAATAATGTAATGCTGCTCACTCTTACGTGCTTTGAGGAAGACAAGCGATAGATACGGAAAGGTTGAGTGATGAAAGGGACTCTGCAAAGCATGACTAGCAGGAGGGATGCCGACTAGTACATGAACAGTGAGGGCATTTTCAAGCATGTGGGGCAAACACGCTACTAACTTGATAACAGTGTGCTATAGCTTTAATAATAGTGCATTTCAAAACCTCCCAAAATTCAGTGTCTTAAAACAATAACCACGTATTCCTGTGGTTCTTTGTGGGACAGTTGGCCAGCTCCACTCTCTGTGTCCATCATCTGCCTTGGACAATGGAGGGGCTTGAGCAAGGTCTTCCAATAGTACTGGGCAAGATCCAAAAGGACACATTTTAAAAAACATGCTTTTTAATGCTTAGGCTTGAAACTCCTCCATGCCATTGGCAAAAGCAAGTTGTATGGCCAAGACCAAAGTCAAGTGGTGAGGAAGAACCCTCCCCCTGGGATAGGGCCATGCAAGGGACAGAGGGCAGAAAGAGTGGAGTACTGAGGCCAGTCACTCTGTCAACCACAGGATTCATCTTAGTGTCAAACTGAAAGAACTTCAATCCACTGCTAACTGTATCCTGTTTTCCTAGGAGGAATTGGCTGTGCCTGTTGTCTTCTCTGGTTTCCTCTCATTTATGATGATCCTGTGAGTCATCCCTTTATCAGTGCTGGTGAGAAGAGATACATTGTGTGTTGGTTGGCTCAGCAGGTACATTGAGGAATTCCTCTGACATTTCTCTGTGTGCCTCTAGATGTCTCACAGATGAAGAGTGCAGTAGAGAGAGCTGTCTTCTGATGGTTGGGACACTGATGTGTGCTTTCTTCCAGGATTGTTCACCAGGCTGGTCTCTTCCCATTAGGGCTATGATCAAATCCTTACCACTCTGGGCCATTTTAGTCTCTTATTTCTGTGAATACTGGCTTTTTTATACCATTATGGCATACACACCAACGTACATCAGCTCGGTACTTCAAGCAAACCTCAGAGATGTAAGTACAGAGAAAGCTCATTCTGATCTTCTGTTTGCTTAAATGCTTAAACAAATAGAGCTCATATATAATCCTGTCTCTCCCATGGTCACAAAATCAGGGGATTAGGACCAGGACCTCCACAGAGGAAATGCAATCTAGTTAATTTGGATTCTGATTGATCTCAATATGGTTTACTACTTACTGCAGCAAGATGATACACATGGTTCTAGGTCAGCTTGATATTCATATACTAACATATTTTAAGGGCCCTGTGCAGAAATTTTATACTCAATCCAATCAAAATTTGCAAACAAGGCGCTCTGCTGGCAGCATAAATAATAAAGATTAACAAAACAAAATTTTGCCTTTGAGAAAATTGTGACAGAGAAACATAAACAACATATGCTGAAAATAAGACATTAATAGGACATAAAGTCCCAAATAAGACTTACAAAAAATTTGTGGAATAATGTTTGTTTCAAAAAATCATTTTTATTCAGGTATAACATATAGAAAGAAAAGTGCATATATATGTACAGCTCTCTGAATTTTCACAAAATAAACAGATGTTCTGACTGGCTGACAGG
Source organism: Plecturocebus donacophilus (assembly GCA_004027715.1). NCBI lineage: Eukaryota > Metazoa > Chordata > Mammalia > Primates > Pitheciidae > Plecturocebus > Plecturocebus donacophilus. Next base: position 161,299 of record PVKP010000441.1, read on the forward strand.
AGCCTTTCAATTTCTGCTAAATGGATGTCTTAAAAGTGGCTAAGAGTATATCAGATTTCATAACCTGTTAGTGACAGTTAACAAAGCCATTGTTACTCTATTATTCTCACTCCGTACTCAGGAGCCTTCCCATTTTGATTGGGGTCCTCTGGTGAAAACATGCTAACTAGCCAACAGAGAGCTGACCTTCTTAACAGTAGTCAGCATCTGCATGCAAGCAGGCTGTAGGCACTGAGATTAGAAAGCCCCAGGAGGGAGTGGCTCTGGGTCTTTTCAAAGAGGAGGAGGGCCAGCAGCAGGCAATTAAACCAGAACCTTAATCCAGGGGATCAGAGGACCAGATAAGCAAGATGCCAGTGCTGGGCGATAGACGTCCTGAGGCTGGCTGTTGGGAATGATTTGTCTCTGGTGTAAGGCTGGGTGGGCTTGACCCTCAGAGGCCAACGCTGAGGAAGAGGAAGATGGGAGAATGAATGGAAAAGACAAGTTGTGAACAGAAAGCAGAGCTTCCCAGGCTAGGAAGTCAAGAGACCTGGATTCTCATTGCCCTCAGGGTACTTTCTCACTAAGTCATGTAACCTGGACAGCCATGTCTTACTCATCTGCAAAATGAACTACTTGAACCAGGTGAGAGCTAAATCCTTTCCATTGTTTGGATTATATACAACCGAGGAGTCTCCTTTTCATTGTGTTTTATTTAATAGAATCTTAATTCAGAAGTTTAATTGATAACAACAAGGTTCAACATTTTAAAAACTATATTAAAAAACAGAGTGGGCTGGGCACAGTGGCTCATGTCTGTAATCCCAGCACTTTGGGAGGCCAAGGCAGGTGGATCATCTGCAGTCAGGTGTTTGAGACCAGCCTGGCCAACATGATGAAAGCCCCATCTCTACTAAAAATTTATAAAAATTAGCTGGGCGTGGTGGCAGGTACCTGTAGCCCCAGCTACTCTGGAGGCTCAGGTATGAGAATTGCTTGAGCTGGGGAGGCAGAGGTTGCAGTGAGCTGAGATAGTGCCATTGCACTCCAGCCTAGGCGACAAGAGTAAAACTCCATCCAAAAAAAAAAGAGTGAAAAATCTTTCTATCGTTACTTTTCCTAATCTGCCCTTTTCTCCCATCCCATTCCAATGATAACGACTCTGTAAATTTCTTTTTTCCTTTTCTTTCTTTTTTTTCTTTTCCTTTTGAGATAGTGTCTTGCTCTGTTGCCCAGGCTGGAGTGCAGTGGTGCAATCATGGGTCACTAAATCTTCAACTTCCTAGGCTCAAGCAATCCTCTGACCTCAGTCTCCCGAGTAGCTGGGACCACAGGTGTGTACCACCATGCCTGGCTAAATTTTTGATTTTTTGGTGGAGATGAGGTCTTCCTATATTGCCCAGGCTGGTCTCAAACTCCTGAGCTCAAGTGATCCTCTCACCTCAACCTCCCAAAGTGCTGGGATTACAGGTGTGAGCCACCATGCCTGGCCTAAATTTCTTATATATTCTTTCCCTGTTTCTTTCCTTATGAGAATGCAAGCATACATGAATGTATTTTCTTATTTTCCCAACTTTTTAAAATACAAAACAATATAACCTGTACTATGCCGCTATGCTTATATGCTAGGTTTTTGCCACTTAATATGTCATGGGAATCTTTTCATATCAGTACATGAGAACCTTGCTGAGCAGTATTTGGATTGTTTTTCATCTTTGAGCAATGCTGCAGTGAAAACCTTGTTCATTCGTCATACATTTGTGCAACTCTCTGTGGAGAAAATTTCTGCATATGAGATTATTGAGTCAAAGGGTAAATGCACTATAAACTTTTATATTTGTTGTCAAATTGCCCTCAACAGAGCACCAGTAATATTTGTGAGAACCTGATTCTCCACAGTGTTAGCACAGAGCATGTTAAAAAAAAAAAGGGGTTGGGGGTGTTTTTGGCAATTTGATCCATGAAAAATAGTATCTCACCATAGTTTTATTTTGTATTTCTTTCATGTGAGTAAGGTTGGAAACCTTTTAACATGTTTAGGAGCCACTTATTTTTCTTTTTTTTCTGGAAATTGTCTGTTGTTATTCTTTGCCTATTTTTCTACTGGGTTTGGGTCTTTTAAATATTTATTTATTTCCAGGTGATTTTTATATGTAAGGAGAGAATTAGTTCTTTTTTTTTTTTGCAAGCTGAGCTATAAACATGTATATACTAAAACTATATTGGCTCATTCCAGTAACATGGAATTTGTATTTAAAGTGATGCGTATATAAAGAAAAGCCCCAAATGTGAACAATCTGTCCCAGGCTGTCTTTGTCATGGTGGGGGTGGTAAGGCACACGCACCTGACCTAGTCTCTGGCCCTCAGAGTGGGATCCTGTCTGCCTTGCCGTTTGTTGTTGGGTGTATCTGCATTATCCTTGGAGGTCTATTGGCAGACTTTCTTCTCTCCAGAAAAATCCTCAGACTCATCACCATCAGGAAACTCTTCACTGCCATTGGTAAGGGCGAGGCTGGACACGGGTGAACGTGGGAAGCTCAGAGCAGCCTCCAATTTACTCTGTTTGTCCTCCTACCCCAGGGGTTCTCTTTCCATCTGTGATCCTCGTGTCTCTGCCCTGGGTCAGATCCAGCCACAGCATGACCATGACCTTCTTGGTGCTGTCTTCTGCCATCAGCAGCTTCTGTGAATCAGGAGCCCTTGTTAACGTCTTGGATATTGCTCCTCGGTAGGGACCTCTTTTGCCTCATCCTCTCAGAAAGTCAGTTCAAGTCTAACAGCCCTGAACCTACTCTGATGTGCAAGTAAAATGTGGCAGGTACAACAGGTTGCAGGAAGCGTCAGCACCAGCTCTACACCCAACATCTTAATAATCCCTGGAAGGGATGCAAAGCTGGTCAACCATTGTGAACTTAGTTTTTCCAGGTATGAACAAGAGGAGTCAGTGGCCATGCTCACAGTGAACTGAGGGAGACTCACACACATCTCTCTCTGTTGAGGATTGCAGCAGTTGCCTAGGGTGGGGTCACTGAAAGAATTCTTGAGATTCCACAGGGTATGCTCATGGAAATCTTTAATAAAGGCAAAGGACACAGGATTGCAGGAGAAAGATCTGTCTCTGATACAGTAAACACAGAGTTGATTGAGACTTCCAAACATAGCTCCCAGGGTCCTGTCCCAGTCAACAGGACATCCTTCATCTTCAGATAATGAACCACCAAGAAATGTCATCTCAGGGGAGCCAGCATCTCATCTGATGTGGGGTCTTTTATACCCACAGAAGGTATAAAAGTTACAACATTAGACTCAACAGTGGGAGCCAAAACAACAACAACAATAACAACAACAAAAACCTTACAAGCCAGGTGCAGACCATCAGTGTGACCATCTTGCATAAACAATGTTGACAAGTTCATAGAGGTTACCCCCTTGGGAGTACCAAACCCTAGCACAGGATTATACTAATAATTAATCAGTACATTTCATTCCAGTTTCACTAAGGCTTACACAATTTCAGCCATCCCCAGAGATAAGTACAGAGTTGCAACAGACCAGCTGAGATTAACCCTTTGTTTGCACAGGGATGTTTCCCTCCCTCTCTCAGGTACTGAGACTTTCAAACATAGGTATACTTGGGTATAGTAGAGTACCATCTCTCTCTCTCAGGTACACTGGCTTTCTCAAAGGACTACTGCAAGTCTTTGCACACATAGCTGGAGCCATCTCTCCCACTGTTGCTGGATTTTTCATCAGTCAGGTGAGGTCAAATGTTCTAACAAATATTCATAAGAGAAACCTATAGAGGCATGGTGTTTTCACATTTGCCCAGGCTTCTATCCTAGAAGATGCATTTAAAGTATTCAAAATAAACCAACTTACATGATGGCTTAAGCATTTCCTAAGAATCTTATTGGTATAAACTTTACATGAATAAAGAAGTATATGGCATTTTTCTTTTCTGTCATATACTTCATTTACTGGTGAAAAGCACTTACTGCCATATACCATTCACTTACTGGTGAAAAACCACATGGAAGTTAAAGGATGACTTTCCTGTGGTTTTGCACCAGTAAGTCAGAAAAATAAATGAATGATAACAGAGAAAGTATTCTTCATGAAATCAAGTCCCTTATCTTTTTTGAAGCTTCGATTCCCTTCCAGGCACTAACTAACACACTGTCAGAAAATAGTTGGTTAAAATGCAAATTCTCAAACTGATCTTGTTTCTCCTGTCGTTTATTGACTCATTTGTTCATTCATTCAATAAGTAAGCATTCGACATTAGTATGGGCCATGCACTATTTAAGTGAATAAAACACAACTCCTTCCCTTGTGAAACCTATATTGCAGAAAAGAAACAGAAAGAAATCTATGAAAGTAAAATATATGATATATTGAATGGTAGCAAATGCTAAGAAAAGAGGAGAATAGAGCACATAAAAGGGGGTGGAATTTCTATTTTAATTATGGTGATCAAGGAAGGACTCACTGAAAAAGGAACATTTAAGCAAGGAGTGAAAGGAAGTGAAGGTGTGAGACAAATAGATTTCTGTGGGAGGAGCGTTCCAGCCAAGGAAATGCCCAGTGCTCTGGCCTCATGGCAGAAATGTACCTGAGTATTCCAGGACCAACCAGGAAGCCCATGGGAGTCAGAGTGGAGATGGGAGAGGGAGCAATAGGACACAGAGCCAAAGCCTTTCTGAAGCAAGAGGGACAAGAACTGGGTTAACGTTAATAACTTATAATTTTCTACCTCCAGGATTCAGAGTTTGGTTGGAGAAATGTCTTCTTGCTTTCAGCTGCTGTTAACATATTGGGCCTGGCTTTCTACCTCATCTTCGGCAGAGCAGATGTGCAGGACTGGGCTAAAGAGCAGACAGTCACCCACCTCTGAGCAAACCGAGAGACGTGTTAGATTCTGGTGCTTTGTTGCTTATTGTTTTCTCTCACAGACATTTCCCTTTCATGCCTGCTTGACTGATAAGCCATTAGCCAGACCCTGACTATGTAATCCTGAAGATTTTATCATGCCTGGAGATTTTACAGGGGAAGAAAACAGGCTATTTAACTGTAAGCTACCAAAAGCATAGGTGTGTTGAGATTTCTATGTGTTCTCCACTCTTCCACTGTTATCCTGGTAAAAGCATCTGGGGCTGGGGACAATTTCTTTCCAAAGCAAAAGAGGAAGCCAGACCTTGGGGCCGAGAACTGAGAATCACAAGGGTGTTGTGTCCAACATGCAGAAGATGAATCCTCTGAGCTGTCATCAAAAGAAAGCCCCAAACAATGGAAAGCATAGTGTTTTCCATTGTTGGTGAAAAATGTCAAGGAGGAAAGAACATTAATGGTTCCATCATGACAAGGAAAAAGAACGTGCCTGCAACTAATGGGAGCGAGACAGGACACTTTAACTCTTTCAGACAGCTTGCATTCTGTGGATACTAGCTTTGGAATCAGAGCCGCTTCTGGAATATCCGTACTTCTAGAGTCATCTTTTGGACAATTATCTTCTTTCAGGCCATCTTCCTCTGGCCCATATCTGCTTTTTGGCTTGGTCCAGATCTTTGGCATCTTAGTGAATGGACATTGCCCGATGTCTCTTCGAGCCCCTCCAACAGTTCTCCATGTGTCGCTGCTGTTGGACACTGACCCATGATGTCTGCCTTCATCTGCCCCTCTGACTATTGGAGTCCAACACAGCATTCAGTAGGATTCAATTCAATGTGGAACCATTCAACATTCACCTCCTTAACCTAAAATGTCTTCCAAAGATGTGTGTAAGACACACAATGCCTTAACCTCACACTAAGTGTCTGGAGAAATGTGTGTAGTCCTTTTGTTAAAGCCCCTATATGGGCAGCATGGGGGATCATAAGATAGCAAAACCATTTCAACACTAAGAATATTAATGCACACATACCTTGTGGGGATGGCAGAAATTACAACCATACACAGTATTAAGGAGCAGATAACTTTCATCAAAGTATCACACAAGTGAATATGTCATAACGACTGTAGAAATAATGAGTGGTTACATGGGTTATGAAAGTGGATGATAAGTGTAAGGGAGGACCACCCCTACAAAGTTTCAGCTGAGTTGGGATCTGAAGGACCCAATAGTTAACTCGTGTGGGAGGCTGAGGGAAGAACATTCTAGGAAGAAAGAACAGCATAAGCAAAAGTTTCATGGCAGGAGGGAGCAACCAGGTATGGCCAGAGTACAGAGAATAATGGAAGTATGGTTTGTGAGGAGGCTGTAGAAGAATTAAGGTCAGGAGCACACAGGATTCTGTGGGCTCAGTGAAGTGCATTGGTCTTTATTTTGAAATCAGTGGGAAGGGTCCTGGTTTTCATAGGCTACTCTGCATGAGAGATTAGGTTGAAGTAGGAGGTTACAGTGTAGTCTAGGAGAGACGATGGCCCCTGGCATGAAGGGAATAGACATGGTGAGAGGTGAATGGATTATTTGATTTAGGGAATAAACCTGACAGACCCTAATACTAAATGACAGAGTTGGGCTCAAAGGAGTTCAAAACAAACATGTTTAAGATTGTGAGAAGGTCCTAGCTGACATAGAAAAGTTGCATATGCACAGAAACACAAAGCACTAAAGGAAAGTTCCTGAGAAGGTTGGGACAAGGAGGAATTTTGTGACCTGAAGCCCAGTTATGAAAATGATGAGAGATGGTGTGCGGACAGCTCCTGCCTTTTCACCCGACCGCCCAAGATCGTGTCTTCATCCCCTAGTGTGAGATCCAGGGAGGGTCTTATTTTTATATCTTTCCTCCTACTTGGAAGGGAGGCAGTAAGTGGAGAAAGAAAAAGATCTGAAGTGCTCTTGTTAGACCAGAGAAGAGAGGCCCTGCATGTTTCCTGGCAGGACTATCACCACACTGAACCTCAGCTGCTTTGTTTATGAGTTCCCTCTACACAGTCTGAATGCAAACTCCTAAAGTTCAGGAACGATGACATACATTATTTTGTAACATCTTTAACACAAAGAACAACAGTATCTTATACAGTAAATGCTATTGAATCACAGTATGAATCAATGAATGAACAGCTCCAGAGTGGCGGGAGAACTCTTAGGGGAGAAATGGATAGGAGGAAAAAAGACCACATTTTTCTTTAATTCCATTTGTTTTCTGAACATCAAATCATCTAAACCTACAGATTATCTTTTTTAATCTAAAATTAAGATGTTGAGAGATTGGGTCTGCTCCATTTCATTTCTCCAGCAGTCGTCAAGCCAACCTAAGGCTCTCATCAGTGACAATTAAGGTGCTGTCCACCAGGGCACAAGATCACTTGCTTGTTTCTGAGCCACTCCATGTCTGCATTTATTCATCTCTTTTCCTTCTCTGGATCCTGTTGTTTCTTTCTCATCTGTCACTTTTAGCTATTTCTGAAAATGAGTTACATTTCTCCCTGGGCCCACCAGAGAAGGAGCTAACTTGTGCTGTTTCCTCTAAAATGGGCCATCCTTAAATTATGGAAATCTCCTAAAATTTTGCACTGGCTCACACATCTACAATGAGGAAGACTAAAAGCTGAAAATTGTGGAAAAAGTCTTTCATGAAGTCTTAGAACAAAATGTTATCCTGTATGTGTTTATTAGTTTAACAATCATTTATAAAGCAACTGATACAGAGAGAAAGAGATAAACCACTACCCCCGTTTAAAATTCAGATATGTTACATGTTACAAACAATACAGGTTAAAAAACAATGCTCACAGGATATGTGGGAGTGTACAACTGGCTCCTAGGACTCCTCCTACCACCTTCGTCCTGGTGCTGGTGACGGCCCCTCAGCCTCAGCCTCATGTGCTGGTCCCTCTGCCCTTCAGTAAGGAGGTTGGTCCCAGGCTCTGCAAGTGCTCTGTTTCACACTAAGTTTTATAAACAAAGAAAAAAATAGTGCACACAAATGTCATTGGTGAGTCCTTGTACCGGGAGGACATAAGAAAGCTTTTCAGCATTTCAAAAAGATGGTCTGGTCTATTATATTTTTCTCAAGTTGTCTTCCTTGCCTAAGTGATACGTTATCCTAGGCATTCCTTTACACATCTCTCCTCTGGATGTAAAAATAAATATGGCTATCTATTCAAGTTTATCATCCTTCATCTTCCCTATGCTCAACAGTCTTTATGTAAAAGATCCAAACAATTCTAACATTTTGCTAGGTCCAGGCACATGGTATGAAATCACCCATCAGTTGCTCTATATCTGTGTTGTATCCTGAGAACAAAACAAAACAAAGCGAAAAACACAGTGCATACCAGTGGGGTTTAACACTCAGGTACTTTGATATTGCTGCTCTCCCTAATAAGAATATATTTTATCCACAGTCATAATAAGGCATACCTTTTGTACTGTTACCAAATTCTTATTCTTTGTAAACCAACTTGTTACTAAGAAAATGAAAATAAAGCCCTCCTTTGTGGTCCTGCACCCACCATACTTTTTTTTTGGACCCTACCCAAAAGTGTCACCAGTCCTTTCAAAGAACAATTGCTGTCATCTGTGTTGACTGGGATAGTGGTCTCTGGCAAGTCAGGCTGAAACTAGGCTTTACCTAGTTAGCAGGTGTCCAGATTAGCTCCTTCGATGTCATATTCTCCAAACCCTGAAAAGGGGGACCGGCCAAAGTTCTAAACTGGGGTGTCAATCCAGGGGCCTATCTGGAGTGACTCCAAGGCCACTGAATGCTTTAATTGGTTGACACAGAAAATTTTAAAGACCTACAGGAGGTTAAAATACTATCACAGTCCTGAAGTTATTTCCTGCCCGTTGCCCATGTGGCTGTGATGGTGTCTGAAGGGAGAAATAGGCCTGTGAAGTGACTGAGTCTACTTACAGGTGCAAAGGTGGAGGGAACATTTCCTGCTAGTCACGTGTCTTTATGCTCTGTCTCTGCCTTCAAGGAACAGAACTGTATAGTCTATTTCTCTTTACAAACCCAAACATATTCACCTAAATCTACTGTTAAAATCTATTTACATACTGAACAAATGTGACTCCTTCAAGCCAATTCTTCAAGATGGATCTCAGGTGGCTAATTGGGCCTAAATTTAAAATAGAGCAGAGAAGCAATTTTCTGACCAGGTAGGAGTCACACACATACTCTTCATTCCCTGAAAACCTGCATCCACTTATATTTGGGACTTCCAGCAATCATGTGAACCAATCAGAGCTCAGCAGCCTCAGTCAATCAATCAGGATTCAGCTGTATTGACTAACCAGAACTCAGTTTTGCCAACCAATCAGAAATCAACTATGCTGACCAATCTCAACTAAATTTCTTTCAATCTTTTATTTACATAAATGAACCTGATTAAAAACGTAGGTGGGGCCAGACACGGTGTCTCATCCCTATAATCCCTATAATCCCAGCACTTTGGTAGGCCAAGGCAAGTGGATCACTTGAGGTGAGGAGTTTGAGACCAGTCTGGCCAGTATGGTGAAACCCTTGTCTCTACTAAAAATACTACTAAAAACACAAAAACTAGCCAAGCGTGGTGGCAGGCACTTGTAATCCGAGCTACTAGGGAGGCTGAGGCAAGAGACTCACTTGAACCCTGGAGGAGGAGGTTGCAGTGAGCCAAGATCGTGCCACTGCACTCCAGCCTGGGTGACACAGCCATTCTCTGTCTCCGAAAACAAACAAAAAACATGGGTGGGAGGGAACCTTTGCTATAAAAAACCTGAGCCTGCCTTGGCGTGGTGGCTCAGTCTTAAATCCCGAAACTTTGAGAGACTTAGGTAGATGACTGCTTGAGGCTGAGAGTTTGTGACCAACCTGGGAAACATAAAGATCCCATTTCTATATAAATAATATTAAAAAAAAAATAGTAGAGCATGGTGGAGTGTGCCTAGTCCCAGCTACTCAGGAGGTTGAGGTGGGAGGATCACTTGAGCCCAGAAATTCAAGGCTGCAGTGAGCTGTGATGGTACCACTGCACTCCAGCCTGGGCAACAGAGCAAGACTGACTCAAAAACAAAACAAAACAGAAAACTGAGCCTTCCCTTTGTTCTTTGGACTCCACCTTCATTTTGTACCCTGGGTTTCCTCTCCACAGTTTGCAAACAATTCACCGGAATAAAGTCTCTTTCCTCCAAATTCCTATTCAGAAAACTTGTTCACATTCTTGACATCAAAAGTGAGATTTGAAGCCCTGTCCTGAACCAAATCATGGGTGGGTGCCTGAAAGAGCCCCTTGAACTCAGTTGCCTTCTCAGTGGTGCCAGTGGGGAGGGAAGGGTTGGATAAGTCCTCTCAAATTCAGAACTCCCATGCTTTTGGGTTGAAGTCTCAAAGACTTTATTCTTTCCCTGTAGGCCCCTCCATCCGGACTCCAGAGACGACATTATTACCTGTTCGCCCCAGTTTGGAGGAGGGGAGCAGTTTCTTAGCCTTAGTAATTCCCTTTACCCAGACCCCAGATAGGACATTCCCTTTTGGCCTCAACTTTAGTGGGGGATCTTTCCAGTTTCAACCAGTTTCCTCCAACCAGACCCCTGAGAAGACATTCCCTGTTGGCTCTGGGTTTGCTGGAGGCTTTTCAAGCTGCCTGCCTCTGACTTTCCAACCCTAGAGACCTTCCCAACTGGCCCTTGGTTTTGTGGGAGGCCTTCCCATTAGGACTTGGCCTGTCTATAAGGTTTTATGGGGACGAGGCACTAAGGGTAATAGAATGGATGACTTCATCAGGTGAGTGCAATGGGTAGCCTGTGTTGTAAATTTTTCCCTACTGATCAACCACCTGCTGGGACTCCAGATGGTTTTATAAGCAAAACTTACAGTCCACTGAGTTGTAACTGGCTAGGTCTCTGAACAAAATTTACCCACGATAATCTTCAACTTTGTTGGGCCAAACAGGGCTCCTCTCAAATTTTAAAACTTGCCTCTCTGTGCACACAGAGAAAATACAGAACCTCTCACAGACAATGGGAAGCCTTTATCAGTTGGCACTTTGAAACTTGTGAACAGAATCAAGAGGCCATCATTGCCTCTCTTACAGAAAATAATTCCAAATTGAGTGAGTGCCTTAATTGGAAAGTGAGATTAGCACCCGCAAGACTGAGACTAAAGCTGCAAAAAATCCTCCGGAAAAACCTCCTGGGCTCTCTTTCCTGTTGTTCTGCCTGTCTTCTGCACTTTTTTTTTTTTTTTTTTTTTTTTTTTTTTTTTTTTTTTTTTTTTTTTTTTTTTTGTTACCTCTGCTTTATCTTTCACTCCCTTCTTCCTCTTTTGCTTGTTCACCTGGTTATTTGAAAAGTTAGAGCACTGGCCAACACTGGGGCTACTCTATCTATCCTTAGCCCTGGCCTGCTGTCAATGTTCCCTTCCTGCAGCCCTGAATTCATTCAGATGTTTGGGGTAGCCAACAGCCTATCATGGCTTCTAAATCTTTGCCTGTCCCCTTCCAACTAGGACCCTTCCCTGGCATTCATTGTATTTTTCATTTGTCCCACTGGCCTCTCTAAAATTCCCAGGAAGAGACTTCTTAGAAACCTACTAAACCCATATTTCCTTCAATGTTTGAGCTATCCTCACCAGAAGACTTTGCCACAGAAACAGCTTTTACCCAAATTCCCATCTATTTCGTTAACCTCACCAATGCTACCCATCCTGCTCTCCAAGGGGTACCTGAGAGTCTTAGGGCACAATCCAATACTGATGTTGGTCACATGCATTCAGCACCTCTGATCAAGATTCAGGTAAACCGTAATAAGCCCTCTCTATCATTAAGCAATACACCCTGAATTCGAGGCCCAGGCTTGTATACAGACCAGAAAGGACAACTTTACATAAAAGAAACTTGTCCCTTGCACCAGGCTTTGCAATACTCCTATTCTCTCCATCTGTAAACCCAACAGTAGAGTATAGCAATCTTTCCAGGATCTTAGGGCTATCAATAACATAGTCATTCCTCCATACCCAGTAGTTCCTGACTTTCATACCTTACTCTCTAACGTTCCCCTGAAAGCCAACACTTTTCAACTACTGACCTTGCTGGTGCCTTCTTCAGTATACTTGTACATCCTGACAGCTACTACATTTCCCACGGCTTTCCAAGTCTGTCGGTTTGATCATACCACTCTGTTACTACCTAAGACTCTGTTACTACCTAAGAAGATGTTGGTGTGACCACATTCTCTCTCTTGCCTGAAATTGGGTCTTTGAATTTTCTTAACCTCTCAGGAAATTGTGCTGCCATGAAGACTATGTTTTTGGCTCCAGTTACCATAGTCAAGAATTTTCCTATCTCTGTCTCAGGACATGAAAAAAATTCAGACATTTGCTTTCTGGATCAAATCATTGCTCCCATCACAATTATTAAAAACCCTGGAAGCACCATGTTCGCCTCCTTGGCGTAAAAGAGCTCTATCAATTATTGATTACTACCCTAATGACAAACCCTCAGATTATAAAAATGCTAGTTGTGGACACTCTCAAGGAAGTGATTTGCCTGGGAAGATTAATCCTACCCCATCCTCCTCCTCCCTGTCAAGCCTTCAGATCTCAGTAATAAACACCCTTTAGTTGCTAAAGCCAATCTAGGTCCCATCCTTGTTTCTTCTCTTTCTGAATAGTTTACCATCTCTTTGCCTTGTCTGGCCTGTTCTGCCTCCAGAACTCATCTGAATCTGGCTGCTTCTCACCATCTCCTCTCCTCCATCCTAGTCCGCCCTGTCAGCATCTCTCACTTGAACCTCTGAAACAGCCTCTGTCCTGGTCTCCCTGCCTCCACTCTTGCTTCCCTAAAGTCCTTTCTCTAGAAGGTGGCAAGAATGATCTTTATAACTCATTGATCAGGAAAGTCACTCTTCTCAAAAGCATCCAATGCATTTGATTATAAACAGAATTGAATTCAAACCAAGCTTTTGCCATGACTTGCAAGCATTGCATTAACCTCTTAACCTTAACCACTTACACATTTCATCTCTCTGTACTCACAAGATTCCAAATACCTGACCCTCCATTCTCCCTCTTAGAAATACTGAGCTCACTCCCATCCCAGATTACTTTCCTTGGTTATTTTTTATGCTTGGAATACTCTTTCCCAGAGTATGCAAATTCACAGCCCCTAGATTAAGAATCCCTGCTTTCTAATATTCATTCAGACAGTAGAGAATATATTTAAGCACTTTTATAGGTGCTGGGATAGAGCAGTGAGAGTTGGGTTCAAGTGAGAGCAAATTTCTTCCTGTTGGTGATATTTGGGTTGAGACTTCAGTGATGAGAAGGAGAGGCACATTACTTTTTACGCTTGGAATACTCACCGACCTCCAGCAAAAGCAGCTCTCCTGAACACGCTCTATCATGTTACTCTATTTCATGTTCTTTCATCAGTGTCTGTTTAAATATATCTGTTTAAATTATTCTGTTTAAATATAGCTATTTGTTTCCCCCCACCAAAATGTGAAGCTCTTTTAGCCACTTAAGTCCTGATGATGTTGCTCATGGCTCTGTCTCAGCATCTACAAAAGTGCTTAAATATGCTTATTTACTATCTGAATGAATATTAGAAAGCAGGGATTCTTAATCTAGGGTCTGTAAATTTACATAGAAAAAATACATCTTTATTTCCTTAACATCTGTCTAAAATTTAACATTTCCTTCCATTATGAACATAGACGACACACCACAGCAGTAGTAGTACTTTGATATCAAGAAAAATCACAGGTATTTTCCTCTGACATTACAAGTGTGAACCATGAAAGAACAAATCCTTCAAGATGGATGCTGACTGGCTAACTGGTCCTAAATTCAAAATAGAGCCAAGCAGTCATTTGCTGACTAGAGGTCACACAGGTACTTTGAGTTCTCATAAAACCCACACATCTTCTTAACTTTGGGATGTTCATAGCTGCTTGTTTGTTTATGTGACTGAACCAACAAACAGACTGTGGCCTGAGTTGATCGATCAGAACTTGGCAAGTATCATCCTCTGAGAACTAAGCAAATGTGAATCCTGCATTTGCATAAATGAACCTGAGTGGGAACTTGGGCAGGAACTTTCTTTATACACCATAAACTCTCCTTTTGTTCTTTGGACTACACCTTAAGTCTGCCTCTCCCTAATTCATAAACTGTTCACTGGAAGTCTCTTTCCTCTAAATTTCTTTTCAGAGAATTTTATTCACACAATTATTACTAATATCTCAAAATACTTTCTATTGTTCAATATTATTTTAATACTAAAGCACTAGTTAAAAAGCTTATGTTATCATAAACATGCGTTTTAGTATCTTGATAACTATTTCAACATAATTAGTCTCCTTTAGAATCCTCTGCATTATATGCTGAGTTGTGTCCATTACACAAAAGAGATTGAGAAGCCTGCTGTAAAGGAACTACCACAAGCAGAATGCACGCCCCTTTATACAACTGTTGTCCCTGGGATGCACTAAAATACATTTAAAGCAGCACGAACAGAATATTATAAAACCTAGAGAACTACCTCATACCCAGATCAACAGGGACTATTTGCTATAATAAATTCAAAACACTGAGGGCCAAAAGAAAGAGTGACATTGGAAATCTACTCACAGCTGCCTACTAAACTCACAAACTCGGTACATTCAGAGGGAAGACAGAGGTGAAAACAGAAGTTCCAGGGCTGTGGAGCGACTTCCTCCTGGGTGAGGCAAGGTAGGAGGCAAGGCATCTGGGAACCAATGGATCTTTGCAATCCTGGTGCCTCAGGCATATTGGCAATGGCTTCTAGGCTACAGGAGAAACACAAGGCCATAATTCTGCCTTTTCTTATTTTCTTCCAACTTCTAAAATTAAACAGCAAAGTTGTAGGTAACCAACTTTGCAGCAATGCGTCAGTTTGAGAGTGACAGGTAAAATATTTGATTCCACGAACAGGCATGAATGGCTGACAGCCCTGAGGATGTCAGAAACAACCATCAGTACAGCAAGACAAACAGCAAGGCCCAGAATATCTCCTGCACTATGGCACTGTCTATACTAGTGTTCCCAGAGCCCCTCTGTCCCCTAGCCTAATATCTAAAATGCAAGTTTAAAACTTCCACTGCCAGCCTGATGGAAAGATGCCAAGGGCAATCAGGTAAACAGAAAGGAGAATGGAGGAAATTCTACCCACATCATGTTTGGGAATTACAGGCTTACACAGAATTGGCCTAGAACCAAGGAAAAAATTAGAAAAATTGAATGTGTTTGATATTTTGAAACGGGGGCGGGGGAGGGGAAAAGCAGGAAAGGAATATAGCATTTAGGTGAAAAAAAATGAACACATTTTCAAAGAAGATTTAGAGCATAATCACAATGAAAATTTAAAATATTCTACAAACCCAAATTACTAGAAGTAGGCAAGGAGGCAAGGGGAGGAGAAGTACCAAAAAGATAAGGATTTTTTAAGGGAACAGAAAATAAGATGCCAGAAAATGAAGTATATTTGTAATGACAATAAACACAGTTGAATTAAAGTCATCTATACAAAGGAGACAGCTCTCGAAGTGGGTGAAATAATTGAATCCAGCTATATACCCTCTGCAAGAAAAAACATTAAATAAAATGACTCAAGAAGGCTGAACTTAAATGCTATGCAAAAGTATTCCAGGGAATCTAAAATAAGCACACACCCACACCCACAATATAAGGTTGCCATATCAATATCAGAAAGTATATTAAAAGTAAAAATTATGAAATAGAAAGGACTCATACATTTATAAAGTCAAAAGTAAATTTCAAATTAAGATATACTTGTCAAAATCTTTTTGAAATTATAACATCAGAATTTAGTATTCAACAGTAACTGCCAAAGCAGACATAAAAAGAAAAATGAATAGAAATAATAATGGAAAACTTTGGTATAACTTTTATTATTTAATAGGTCAAATATAAAACAACAAATAAGATTTATGGAACCTGAATAAAGTAAGGTGATTGTTCCCATAGCTGTGTGCCTCTCTGTGCCTTGGAAACAGAGAATAAACTTTTATTAACACCTACGGGATATTTCCTGGTGCTATTATATGCTTATTTGTAAAGAAAATCTGAGTCATTTCTACATTAAAATATTCAGATAAGCTTTTGTATTTTTAAACTGCTGGTTATTTATATTCCATTCACTTAAACAAAAAGTATTAACTAAGGCTGCATTGACAAACGTGGTTAATTCCCTATCCAGAGTTTTGCCATTTCTAAACCATCAATCCTGAGCTATGCTTGCATCTTGGCAAATTTTTGTGAGTATGCCATTATGGAAATTTTTCGTACTTGCAATACGAAGTCAATATAATACTGACTCAATTTCATTTTTGAGTGACACTGTCAATGTTCCTCCTTTAACTGAACGTGGTGCTGCATGCCTATAGTCCCAGATACGTGGGAGGCTGAGGCGTGAGGATCACTTGAGCCTAGGGGGTTGAGGCTGCAGTAGGCTATGATTGCACCACTGTACTCCAGCCTAGGAAACAGTGAGATCCTATTTTTAAAGTAAGTTTCCTTCAGACATCATTTGGATCATTTCTTCCAATAAATTTGCTAACTGGCTATTTTCATTTAAGGTGAAAAATTTATTTACTAACAAATTTTCCAGGAAACTAACTGAATTCATTATTGTTTCTACAGTTTTCCAGTCAACTCATGCGGATTTTCTAAGTAAACAATCATATGATCCTCTCATAATGGTAATTTTACCTTCTCTAGCCGTGTGTATTTTCTCCACTTCCTTGTCCCTCAACCCCTCCCTCTTAAATGAGTTGCACAGAGAAGATGCCAACCTACATACTAACCCACCACATACACAACACTGCCTTCTCTCTGCCACTGTGGATAAGCTCTAGGTTCCTACCCAAGGCCAACTCCAGCTGCGGTGATTGAATTTCATCCCCTCCAGATTCAAGTACTTTTAAATTCTGTCCTTGTGCCTTCTCTCCTACATTGCGGAACTTCATTATTGAATTATACCATCACCGTATATGCTATTGCATCTATCTTCTGAAACAAACAAAAAACCAAATAAAACCCTCCTTGGTTCTACATCCCTCTACAGCTACCACACCATTTCTCTGATTTCCTTTATAGGAATGCCTATCCTGGCTGTCTAAATTTCCTCTGTCTGTATTCATTCTCTCTTTCTCTCTCTCTCTCTCCATGCTATAAAATAAAACAGAGACACAGAAACTTGTACAAATGTTTGGCTCAATGAATTATTATAGGATAAATGTTTGTAATCACTAGCCTGGACACGAAAAATATAATATTGCTAGGATTGCAGAAGTTCTTCCAATGGTCTCTCCCTGCCCCTAAATGTAACAACTACCGTGACATTTATAATAATCTCTTTTTCTGTATTTCTTTCTAGAGTCATCACCCACATGTATACCATTATAGTGTTTCACTTCACCAACATTTACAGTTTTGTCATTTAAGTTCTTTCTAAAGTAGAGCATCCACTTCTATCCCCTATTTTTATATGTAATTTATTAAAGAATGTTAGATACAGTGAACTCAAGTTTCTCTTCAAAGAATCAGTACGTCAGTATGTTCAGCTCTCTTACTCTTTCTCTACTTTAAAGTTTAACTTCCTCGTAGTTTCAGTAAACACCGTTTACCACCAGGTCTGATCAGTAGTTCATATGTGTTCCTCCAGTCCCCTGCCCCGGTCCTGACCCATCCCGGTCACCTGCTCTGGTCACCTGCTTTAACCCCCGCTTACCTGCCCGTAACCGTCCTTCCCGCCAAACTACCCAGTCAGCTACTCCAGCTGGTAGCCCGGCTCCATTTAAAACAGCCAATCGGAATTAGACTAGATTGTGCGGTCTAACCCTAGCCAATAGGGGAAGGACACAGCAGAAGGGGCCCATCAGGCCTAAATACCCCGTCCCCTCTCAGTTCAGCTGCGCGCCCGCCATTGTTCCATCTGTGAGCGCCCCGTTCTAGGAGTAAACTGCCTTGCTGAGGAAATTTATATTCGAGTGCGACTTCTTTTGCAGCATCGAAAATTCTAACAATCTAGGTGACCCATTCGGGGACCTCATTCCCCTCCGGGGGGCAGCCTCTGCTTCTCTCTCCTGAGAGGACATCCCCGCGGCCTCACTGTGGCGGCCTCAGGAGTAAAACCTCAGGACTGACCGGGTGCGAGGAATACGCCAGTACTCCGCAACACGGAAACCGGCCGGCGACCTGAGATAAAAGATCCTCAGCAAATCTGTGCACAGGCCAAGAACGGAAATGCCCAGGAGCTAGCAAAGCATTTCCTTGGTGGTGGGGACAGACCAAGGAAGGAAAGGCCACCGGCAAAGTATTTCCTTGATTGTCGGGACAGACCAAGGTAAGAGAAGCCACGGGGGGATGCGGGGGTTGCGGGGGAGGTGAGTCCTTGGTGGGAGATACCAAGGTAAGAGAAGCCACGGGGGGAGGTGAGTCCTTGGTTGGGAGATACCAAGGTAAGAGAAGCCACGGGGGGAGGTGAGTCCTTGGTTGGGAGATACCAAGGTAAGAGAAGCCCTGAGGGGGCTGTGAAGTAGTCCTTGGCTGGGGTGTCTGTGGGGTTAAAACAACAACAACAAAAGGTGAGACATTTCCGGTAAGGGAACTCGAGCTTCACCCCAAAATGAGAAATACCCCAAGTAGGGCAAGGGGTAAAAAGGATAAAGGTAGAAACAAAAATATTCCCCCAGGCCAATTGTTAAACTGTTAGAAGAATAATGAAGGGACCAAAAACAAAGAAATGAACAAAAAAGAGCAGCTGCTGTCCCAGACCCTTCTCCTGTCCTTTTTGTCCCCCGCCTCATAACCCTGCCTCTTGGGAATCGTCCCAAGAGCACTCATTACCACCCTGAAGACCCTTCCCTAAAAGGACTTCAACTCGAGATAGAGCAGTGTAAGCAAACAAACAAAAAGATAGTCAGAACTTCCCTTTCCCCTCTTCTCAGGAGAAGAAAGAGTTATGATCCGTAGAGCTGTTGTGGGAGCTAGGAAGATGAATACCCACCTGGCCAAAACGTTCCTACAGTGGATCAGAAATTTCCTGCCCAAGACACCTGGTGGGTAGGACTAGCAATGCAGCCCAAGAAAACATGCAGGAAAATATGCTGGTATAGGTCTTGAGGATCCTCTTGGGCAGGGAATATTAAAACTTCATTTTGTCACTAACAATTGGCCAAATATTAACAAGAAATTACAAAAAAAAAAAAAAATAGAGAACTAGGAAGATACACCTGTAAAAGACGTTCTAAAAGAGAGAAAAAAACAACCTAGTGGAGAGAGAGACTAAAAGAGAAAGCAATGTGCCCTATTCTTTTAAAAGCCAGGGTAAATTTAAAACCTATAATTGATCATTGAAGGTCTTCTTCATGATGGGCTTCTTAAACCGTATTGTTCCCAATCTTTATACTATTACAATCACCGGTAGTTTACAGTAATAGGTTTAAAAGATGCCTTCAGGGCTTGTCCGTTGGCAGAGGACAGCTGGGACCTATTTGCCTTTGAGTGAGAAGACCCTCACTCAGGTGGAAAATAGCAATACCAATGGGTAGTCTTATCCCAAGGATTTGCGGAGTCTTAGTCTATGGCTAGCCTCTGATGCCCTAAAAATAAAGCCCTTATGCAAAAAGCTCACACAAGACAGGCGAAACCCCTCGTTTGGCAATGACCAGAAGGAAAGGTTTCCTCCTTAAGCAGCCATTTCGTCTTTTTGTCAGTGTAAGGAAGGGCGTAGACTTAGAAATACTTGCTCAAAGGCATAGAGGCCACTGACAACCAGTAGCCTTCCTATCAAATATCCTTAACCTACTAACCTGCGGACGGCCCAAATGCTTTAGAGGACACACTTATTTATGAAGTTTGCTAAAAGTTAACAATGTAACATGTATTATCCTAACTACTAATCTTGTGGCCTTAGGCAGCCTAGTCCACTGACATGAAAGAAGTTTGCTTTGGAAAAGAACGGTTATCATCTTTGACAAAAAAAAAAAAAAGGAGATTTTTTTTTTTTGTATGTTTTGCAAACTCTGATATCCAGATTAAAAAAAAGGAGAATTTATGTAAAAAGAATCTTAAATGGTAAATTCTTGTCCTGAAAGAAAATAACTGGCTGTTTAAAGAAAGGATGGATGTTTACAAATCAGAAAGTTGAAGATTGTGAAAGTCATGAAAAATGTTATAAAAGGGAATTTATGCAAGAAATGCTGTACACTTTAAAAGTAATTAGGCATCCTGAACGTAAAACTATTGAAGAAACAGTTTATGTGCAAGGTGTATAAGGAAAGTAAAATATACTTTTGGTAAAAGGATTATAAGGAGGCATAGAATTGTGGATTTCTACTTTCATTTAATAAAAGTAAAAAAAGATTATGTTTTGGAGAAATGCCAGATATAGATGATGGAGAGGAAGGCAGCAAACCACACTGCCATGTGTGTACCTACGGAGTCATCTTACATGTTCTTCACATATACCCCCAAACCTAAAATGCAATGAAAAAAAAAAGAAAGCTTTGACCTTGCAGAGGCAGACAAAGGGCTCTAAACAGAGCATGCTCTCCAGTGTCTAGATGAGGTTGTCATTCTGTCACAATGCTCTTTCCCATGCCTTGGCCCCACCAACGCCCACATCTACCTCTCAAATATCTTATTCTTACTGCTCTGATTTATGACAACGATAAAACAGTAAAAATAATACTGATTCAAAGATAATAAACTTGAAAACACACACACACACACACACACAGAAGATTATGTTTTGAAGGTTTAAGCAAGTTTTAAAATGTTAATTATAAAGGAAATTCCATGCGTAAACATAATTGGCTAATGTTAAAGGGATATCATACAGTTTTTCTGTGAACTAGCCCTTAAAATAAAAGCACAACAGTTTTTTGTTTTTGTTTTTTAAAAGGCACTAAGCTGCTCTTTAACAAAAATTATACAGGGTTAAAAAGAATATATGAATATCTTACCTTATAGTCAGACATTAAATTTGGATAAATATGTCTACAAGCTTTTATTAAAATTAAGTTTAACATTAATAGAACACTAATATAAAGGTGAAACTTACCTGGTATAAAATCATACAGGAAGCATTGTCAAATATAAAATGATGTTTGGCTTTCTTTTGTCTAAAATCTAATAAAAATAGGTGCTAAAGATAATTCAGAAGGAACATGGCTGTTGCCAGATCAGAGAAAAATGTTATTCAAACTCCTTATGAGTGGAATTTACTTCCAGCTACACCCACTGGGGTCTCAAGCCATGTGTGATGTGGTCCTCAGAGTTTATGGGTACATAGAAATTTATACCCTGGTCAAACAAGTTATACACAGTTGCTTAGTATGTAAGAAAACTAATAAACTATAAAAGAATTACCACTTGGGGGAAGGAATCCAGGCTTAAGGCTATTCCAAAGTATCCAGATTAATTACACAAAGATGCCTCCAATTGGTTGTCTAAAGTATTTATTGATTCAGATAATAGGAGTCATTTTACTGCACATATCATTGGGGAATTTGCCCAAGTACTGGATATAACATGGAAATAGTGTACTCCCTGGCACATACCTTCATTATGTGCCATAGCTGACCCAGAGTTAGAACCTAAGCAACGCCATCTTAAACCCTGCACCCTGCAGGCACCAAGGAAAATGGTTTTTCCAAAAATAAGTTGTAACCGCTGCCCAGTTTCCTTTATGATAACTGCTTGCTGTCCTGTTTTCCTTCCAATAACTTCTGACCTTGGCTTCTGTAAAAAATAGCTAGCTTGCTCTACATAACCCTGATTGCAAAAAAAGAACCCTGTGCCTAAAAACCCTTGCTCCCCCTGAGCTCGGGGCCACGGGTTGGAGAGACACTAGTCCTCCATGGTAGCCGGCAATAAATGACCCTCTGAATTGGCTTACTTTCTTCTCAGTGGTGACTCTGTACTCACTTGGTTACAACAATTAGGGAAGTAGGAAGACCTATTACCCTGTTAAGAGTATGAACTGCTCCACAAAAAGACATTCTACTACTGATCTCCCTATATTTGAAACAAAAAATCAGTTTACATACTTGGTTTGTCTTCCACTTTCCCTTCCCTCAGAACTAAAGGTCTTTTAGTGCAGGTGCCACCCCCAGATTTTCCAGCACACCAGCATTAGCCTGGGGACCATGTCCTTGTCAAAATTTGGAGAGAAGGAAAAGCTCAAATTGGCCTAGGAAGGACCTTACCTGTTGTTCCTAACTACTGAGACAGCAGTCTGGACAGCAGAGAAAGGATGGACTAATCACATCCAAGTAAAAAGGCGCCCCGCCACCCCCGCTCCCACCCCTGCCCCTGGAGTCATGGGCCATAGTCCCAGGGGAGAACCTTACCAAGCTAAAGCTAAGAAAAATTTAATACTCTTTAATCTATTCAATTACTCTTTCTTTTTTCCTTGTATTATTGCCGACCCTCTAGTTATTAATGTAACCAAGTCGATTTTGCCTCAAGCTATTACATTTGATGCTTGCATTGTTACACCCTGTGGGGACTTGCCAAGTCAAAGACAGCCCTTCACTTCAGAAAAATACCTCTGTCCTTCCAGGCTCTACTCAGACTGGACATTAGTGAACTGGAACCACTTAGTCTGGGAAGATTTTGATGAAGACCCCAGTGTCAACCTCGAGTCTTGCCCCCTTGATACAGAGCTTTTATGCTGTAGTTGGTCCAACATTCTGTGGACCACTAAACAGCAAGGATGGACAGCCCCAACTAGTACATGCAATTCCTTAAAACCATATATTCATTTTACTAGAGGAGTTACCCCTCCCCATTGTCAGACAGATTACTATCTCTGCTCTCCAGAGTTCTTCCCCTTCGCTAAGTCATTTCTATGGTACAGGAGCAGAAGTCTCAGGGAAGGACCCCATAGAATCCTTGAAAATGCCCTTTATTTCCTCCTCACCTCCTGCACACCCTTCTGCCTCTCCTAAGTTTTCCGGTAACCGGACTTTCTCTCAACATCTGCCCAAGGATAAAACGAATGTAGTTGTAGAGGTTAAAGATTTAAAACAAACTATAGCAATTGAAACACGGTATCAGTACGCAAATGCTTGGCTGGAATGGATGAGATACTGTGTTCCCAAGCTATGATGCTTGTGTGACAGGCAGGCTAGATACCCGGATTGTCCCCTTTCCAATGGGTGGTCCTCTCACTAACCGGGCATGAGCTGTATGGTAGCTCTCTTCCAGAACCCCACAGGCTGGGGTTCTCGGTCATGCAAGACTCTTTCACTACTGTCTCCTGAGGTTAAGGGCCTTGCGGATCAGCCCCCAATGTTAACTTCACCTCGTGTCTTTCACGGCAGGGGAAAAAGTTGGCATTCCTTGAAGCCAAGGCTTTTCAAGAGTTTACCAATCAATCTGCCCTTGTTCACCTCCAAGCAAATGTGTGGTGGTATTGCAGGGGAGTATTGCAGTATACTCTGCCAAGTAATTAGAGCAGCACCCATACTCTAGTCCAGCTGGCCATCCCTTTCACCCTAGCATTCTGTCAACATGATAAAAAAGAGAAAAAAAGAAAAAATCATAGAAAAAAAGAAGTGCCCCACATGGGTCCTTTAACCTCCATATTTATATAAACACTATTGGAGTTACCGAATAAATTTAAAACCTGAGATCAAATAACTGCAGAATTTAAGTCAATATTTTCATAGGTGGTAATTAATAAAAATTTAAATAAAATAAATTACATGTATTATGATCAGCAGCAGTTTATTAATTACACCAGGCATGCTGTCAAAGGGATAGCAGAACAACTAAGCCAAGATATGTAAAGAAAGTTAGAAGAGAAAAAAACAAAACTAAAAATTGAAGATGGGGGATTGTTAGATATAGTGAACCCCAAGTTTCTCTTCAAGGAATCAGTATGTCAGCATGTTCAGCTCTTTTATTCTTTAATTCTCTATTTTAAAGTTTACCTTCCTTGTAGTTTCAGTAAACAACCTTTTCCACCAGTTCTAATTAGTAGCTCACATCTGTTCCCCCAGTACCATGCCCTAGTTCTGACTCATCCCAGTCACCTGCCTTGGTCACCTGCTTTGACCCCTGCTTATCTGCTCTGACCTGCTTGTAACTGTCCTTCCTGCCAAACTACTCACCCTGCCACTCCGGCTGGTACCCCTGCTCCCTTTAATAGCCAATCGGAATTAGACCAGACAGTGCGGTCTAACCCTAGCCAACAGGGGAATGACACTGCAGTAGGAGGAACCTCCATCAGGCATAAGTACCCCTTCCCCTACTTGTCCAGGTGTGAGGTCACCATTGTTCCATCTGTGAGCCACACCCTTCTGTAGAAGTAAATTGCCTTGCTGAGGAAATTTATATTGAAGTGCTACATGCTTTGTGACATTGAAAATTCTACTTTTTTTTTTATTGCATTTTAGGTTTTGGGGTACATGTGAAAAACATGCAAGACTGTTGCATAGGTACACACATGGCAGTGTGATTTGCTGCCTTCCTCCCCATCACCTATATCTGGCATTTCTCCCCGTGCTGTCTCTCCCCAACTCCCCACCCCGCACTGTCCCTCCCCTATTTCCCCCCGACAGACCCCAGTGTGTGATGCTCCCCTCCCTGAGTCCATGTGTTCTCATTGTTCAACACCCGCCTATGAGTGAGAACATGTGGTGTTTGATTTTCTGTTCTTGTGTCAGTTTGCTGAGAATGATGGTTTCCAGGTTCATCCATGTCCCTACAAAGGACACGAACTCATTGTTTTTTATGGCTGCATAGTATTCCATGGTATATATGTGCCACATTTTCCCTGTCCAGTCTGAAAATTCTACTTATAACAAGAACCTGAGTCTTTTGACCTATAAAATCTCCTACAGTTTAGATTTGCTAATGATACACTTGGATTTAGTTCAACATATTTTCTATTCTCTGTACTTCTTCCAAAACAGTAGCTATATCCAAGGCTTGAAGAGATTCAGTTTGATTAGCAAGACATTAGTGGTGGTGTGTTCTTTCATCAGAAGGTAACTAACAGCCATTGATATTCAACACCTGAATCTCTTAATTTATTGAGGGTTACAAAATAGGGATATTCCACATCTATCAATTCTTATTTTGCATTAGCTAAAATTATTCTACAAAGAGACATATCTGCTACCATTTATTTACCACTGATAGAGTTTACATAAGAAAAGCAAAGTATCATGCCTTGAATACACCTTAATGGATTCTTTGTAGCCATCATTCATTTGAAAATCATTTTAGCCAGGGTCACCTTTAAAGTTTCTCTTGCCTAACCCATTTGTAAATTCTTAGACCTTATATAGTTTAACACCTTGATATTATAGCACTTGCCAAAGGTCCTTGCTCCCAACTTTTTTCACTTCATGACTCCATTTTACAACTGTTCTTCCTACTTCATTGAAGGCCTTTCCTAGTCTTCCTTGCAAACTTCTCTTTCTGTTCCTCACCTTTTAATGTTAAAGAGGCCCAGTATCCCAAATTTATATCTCCAGCCTCAGCATCCCCCGAGAGTCCCACAGCTATTTCCATCAGCATGTCTGATATTCTCAGGCTTAACATGGTCTCCTCTTCTCCTCCAAGCCTGTGCCCTTTATTCCTCCCCATCTGAGGAGTCGTCCTTAACTCCTCTCTCTCCCATTTTCCTGGTTTCAAAAAGTTGCCTTTAATCTGATCACTTCTCACCTCAGAGACGTGTGTGTTGTTTTTCTTTAGCCCAGTCCTGAATTTCTGCTTCACTAACTATAAGGTAGAAAATTAGGCCAATCACAGTAATGGCTGCCATCAAGACGAAGGTTTTAATCCAGGCAGATTCTGGATCCTGAGGAATTAAAATTCAAAGTAATTGTAAATTATTGCTCTTGGTTTTTTGTTTTATAACATTTAAAATGTAATATTAAAAATACCGTAAACTCAAATCACTTAACAAATATGGAAAAACACACTTATAAGTAGCTAAAAAAGTCATCATTTTACTCTATAAAAATATTCACTTTTATCTTTCTACTATATACATGTTTCTAAAATTCTGTATCTGATATTAAATTTAATATACTCGTTTTTTGTAGTTCATAATTAACTGATTTTTTTCATTTTGCTCTATTATTTAAAAGTTTTCTGCATCTTTCCAAAGTATCTTATATAGCCACATAGATAGGTAGGTAGAGAAGGACTATCTTTGTATTTTAAGTGGCAAATTTAACCTATTTTCATCTATTGTAATGATTATTTTGTCAAGATTTATTACTCCCATATTCATATTTTTCATTACAATGCTTTATTGTTTTTAAATTTTGGATTGACTTTGGAGAGAATGAGTTTTCTTCTACTGATTTATAAAACTTATCTATATTGATCCTTAAACTTTATTCTTCAGATGTATGCTCAAATTGAAATAGCTATCTTGATAGGTAGATTAAAAGATATAGCTATAGAGATTTAAAAACACATAGATAAATATATCTATTTATGTTGAACGTTATAAATAGAAGTATAAATTTTATCAATATTTATTTTTTTTCATAATAGGTCTAATATTTGGCAGGCTTTCATTTCCTTTTGGTCCTGTTTTCTGTCTTCATCCCTATCCCTATGCAAATAAACAGTTCCTATTTAGGTAATTCTTTTGTTTTGTTTTCTTCTTTTTTTTCTCTAGCTGGAGCTTCGCTTTTGTTGCCCAGGCTGGAGTGCAATGGTGCTATCTCAGCTTACCTCCGCCTCCCAGGTTCAAGCGATTCTCCTGCCTCCCAGCTACTCAGGAGGGATTACAGGCATGCACCACCATGCCCAGCTAATTTTTGTATTTTTAGTAGAGACTGGGTTTCTCCATGTTAGTCAGGCTGGTCTTGAACTCCCAAACTCAGGTGATACGCCCTCCTTGGCCTCCCAAAGTCCTGGAATTACAGGTTTGAGCCACCACACCTGACTCTTTTCTTTATTTTTGAGACAAGGTCTCACTCTGTCTTCCAGCCTAGAGTTCAATGACACAATCATGGTTCACTGCAGCCTCAAACTCACAGGCTCAGGGGATCTTTCCACCTCAGCTCCTAGATGGGATGAGAGGCACGTGCCACCACATGCAGCTAATTTTTTTTTTCTTTGTAGAGATGAGGTTTTGCCATGTTGTCCAGGCTGGTCTTGAACTCCTGGGCTCAAGCAATCCACACACCTCAGCCTCCCAAAGTGCTAGGATTACAGGCATGAGCCACTGCACCTGGCCCTATTTTGGAATTTCTTTAAAACTTTTTATTATTGATTATTATAGATAGACGTTCTCTTTTTTTCTTTTATCTTTGATTTTGTTTAAGATAAAAATATAAACAAGATAATTAATACTATTATTTTCCACTCATTTTCTGATTATATCTGTTTTTTTTTTTTTTTTTTTAAACTTCTCTAAATAGTTTATTTATTTTCCCCTGAAGTGTGAGACACTGTGTGGCTTTGTATCTTTGGAAAATAGTTTTCTTATGCCATCGTCCCCTTGCATCCTCGCATCTTCTGTTACAATTCTTGAATATTGCCTCAATAAGACTATTTTATTTATTTTTATATTTCTTTTTGAGAGAGAGTCTCACTCTGTTCCCCAGGCTGGAGTGCCGTGGTGCAATCTCGGCTCACTGCAACCTCTGCCTCCTGGGTTCAAGTGATTCTCCTGCCTCAGCCTCCTGAGAAGCTGGGACTGCAGGCCTGTGCCACCACACCCGGCTAATTTTTTTGTATTTTTAGTAGATACAGGGTTTCACTATGTTGTCCAGGCTGGTGTTGAACTCCTGACCTCAGGTGATTCACCTACCTCAGCCTCCCAAAGTGCTGGGATTACAGATGTGCGCCATGCACCCAACCTGTTCTCATTATTTTCAAAGAACTTTGGGACTATTTTAAACACTGCTACTATGAGAGGATTGTCAGAAAAATAGGATGTTTGGTTAAATTTGAATTTCAGATAAACCGAATAATTTGGTAATATGTCCCATGCATTTTGGTAATGAAGCAAAGTCTTGTATTATTCTTTGTTTTTCTGAAAGTCAAATCTAACTGGGCAGTCTTTATCTTGGTTTTTTTTGTTGTTGTTTTTGTTTTCTTTTGCAAAAGCTGGCAACCTCATACTACAAACATTTTTTTATGTATGTTTCTCAATGTACATACATTCATTATCTTGGAGTGGAATTACTGAATCATAAATATTGCATAACCTAAGCTTTCCTAGGTAATATCTATTCTCAGAAGTGAGAATATAATAACTTGGTTATTTATATGTGTTGCAAATATCTTTTCAAACTTGATGATTATTAATTCTATTGTTGGTATATTTTGAGGAACAGAAGTTCTTAATTTTAATGCAGTCAAATTTATCACTATTGTCTTGTTCTTTATGTTAGTACTTTTACTGTCCTATTTAGGAAAGAATTCTCTCTGTTAGATCATGAAAATGTTCCTCTGTATTATGCTCTAGAAACTTTATATTTTGTGTACAACTTTTAGATGTACAATCCACCTCTACTTGACATTTTAATATGTTGTGAGGTAAGTTAAATTTTATTTTTCTTCCTAGTGATATTCCTTTAACCCAGTACTATTTTATAATCCCTTTCTTTATGACAAAGATGACATTGTTCTGTCATAAACTAAATGTCCATATATGTGGGATCTTTCTACACTCTTTCTTTAGTTCTACTGGTCTATTTGTGCCATTAACATAAAGTATTAATTTTCACAGCTTTGTAATATATCTTAATACTAGGTAGAACAAATATTCCAGTTTTTCTTCTTCAAGATTCTCTTGGTTATTCTTGGCCCTTTGTGAACACATGTCAATTATATAAAAGCCTTTTCAATTTCCATGAAGTAACTTAGGGTTTTGATTGGGATTTCAATGAATCTACAGCTCATTCAGGGGAATGAGGAGATATTTTATAATTTTGAGTCTTTTAGTATGTAAAAATGGCATCTCCCTCCATTTACTTAGATTTTTAAAAAATGTATTTCATGTCTCTCTCTCTTATGGTTTTCTTTGTGGAGATCATACACGTCATTCATTAAATTTATTCCTAGATATATGATTTTTATTGGGATGTTGAAAATGGTTTCCTTTTTACATTTTTTATTTTTACAATCTATGCAAGTGTTTATAAAACCATGTATATTTATAGATTTACTCTTTATCTGACACAATTCCAAAACCTACTTATTAATTCTTGTAACTTATAAGTAGTCTTAGTCTTCTGATTTTTTTTGAATGCCACCTATAAAAATACTAACAATATTTCTTCTTTTTTCATATTTCTGTGCCTTATTTTACTCACTAGGACATAGTAAAAAGTTTAATATTAATAAATAGTGGTCAGCAGGCATTCATACTCCAATCTCAGAGAGAAATGTTTGGGGTGTGTGTGTGTGTGTGTGTGTGTGTGTGTGTATTTGCTGTGGGAGTTTTATAGCTACCTTTATGTCTTGTCAAAGGATAGTCAATTTCCAGTCTTCAGTTCAGCCTTCTTTTTGGATGCAGTCTCAACTTGTCCTAACCTAGGCTCTGAATTCTAATTTTTGTCCCCCGAGCCCTGTGAGGTTGTGAAGAGCTGTGCTCAGCTTCTCCACTTCTTAGCTGAGTATTCCAGAAAGAAAGAGAGGCTGCTAAGGAAAAATCACCCAAATGCCAGAGTAATGTTGATGGCCTGGGTTCTGGTCCCATACATGTTCATTACATGATACATCTCTGATACCTTCAAATATAAATATGAAACATTTATGCACTGGGTAGGAAATCGAATTTTTCATCTGTTGTTAGTGGGAGAAGAGAACTAAGCCAAATTACTGACTTGCCAATATTGGCAGCTGAACAGCTAGAGTGTATTTCTTATTTTCAAAATAAGTGCAGATTTTTCTACTTATCTTCTTTGTCTTTGATTCCTGTCATAGTTTGATTATGATTGTAGAACATAGCATGTGTAAATTTCAGTTCTTTTACAATTGCTAAAGTGTACCTAATGGCACAGCATGTGGGCAATTTTTGTAAATGTGCCAGGAAACCTTGAAAGAAATGAAAATTCTGTGGTTGTTGAGTGGAGTATTGTATATATGCCAATTAGGCCAACCATGTTAACTATGTTGTCTAGCTCCTACATTTTTACAACTTTTTCTCTTTGCTGTAACAATTACTAGAAATGGTATATTAAAATCTCTCATTATGACTATGCTTTTGTCATTTCTTCCAGTATTTCTGTTTATATGACACCCTATTTTATGTGCATCCAAATTTATTTTTGCCATACTTCTCAGTGAATTGAATCATATGTCTTTAAGAAGTGATTGTTCTCATTTCTGGTAACATTTTTTGCCTTAAGGTGTCCTCTGAGATCAACATAGCATAGCAGCTTTTTTGCTAAAAGCTGTGTAGAATGTTGTTTTCTCTGTTAATTTCAACTTTTCTGTTGCTTTACAATTTATAATATATTTATATGAAAGGAGCACAGAATTAAGCTTCATTTCTTGATCCAATATGACCACCTTTTGCTTTTAGTCAAAGCTTTTAGCTTATTTAAAGTAGCTGTGGGTACGTCTAGTTTACCAAGTTATTTTGATTGTCTTATAGTTACACCTCCTTTTCTATGTTGCTTTTTCTCTCTTTTTTTTTTGCCTTCTTTTAAATAAGGTATTTTTATTATTTCATTATCTTTATCACTTTGAAATTGATGTACTTTTAAAAGTTTTGAATTATTAGCTTAGCAATTACAACATGTATTCTTGATGTATCCAAGTCTGCTTTTAGTACTTTTATCCTCTAGCAAGACAGCATGAAGTCTTTTGAATGTTTTGCTCTATTTATCTTCTCTTGACTTAGTCTTATTATTGTTTATTGTGTCCTTTCTATATATGTGTTTTTTAAACTTCACAGGGTATTACTTTTGTTTATCCAATAAAACAAATTGGTGACCAGTAGATTTGTCCACTCATTTTCCATTTTTGCTGTTCTTCATTTTTTTTCTGCATCTCTAATATTCTTTCTTTAAGCCTAAAAACATTTTAAAATGCCCATTAATGAATTTAATTCCCTGTTTTTGTTGTCTTGAAACATGTTGTCTTCCTTTTGGCAAATATTGTCACTATTTACAAGTTTAAGTTGGTAGTTATTTTCACTAAGCATACCAAAGATGTAATTTTATTGTGTTCTCTCTTCTTTTCTTGTAGATGAGAAGTCAGAGACCAGTCTAACTGTTGCTCATTTGAAGGCAATCTTTCTGATTTCTCTGATTGCTTATATGGCATTCTTTTTGTCTTGACTTTTCTGCAATTTCTCTATGACGTGTCTTGCTGTGTGTTTCTTTTTTATCCTACTTGTGATTATTGGGCTTCTTAAAGATTTGAATTTCTGAATTGCTGGAAAACTAGAAAACAATCATTTTCTCTTCAGATATAGCCTCTGACCTATTTTCTGTCTCCATCTTCTGGGACTCCAGTTACTTCTATGTTGGGCTTTCTGATTGGATTATCCCCATCTCATGCCATATATTCTGTATTTTTACCATTTTTTCTTTCTGAGAATCATTCTGGATAGATCCTGACAGGTCATGAATAAAGTTATAGTATAGTAACCAATGCTCGCAAGTATTAGAGGCTTTTAATGACAGAAATTGTTTTTTTTTTTTTTTGTTTACACAAAAGATACATAATGTGTTGGCTAGCAGTTATGTTCCATATAACCTGGATTCTTGGATCCTGGTTAGTAGCCTTGCAGTCATCCTTCTGAATAATACTAGTTTCTGTGTCAAAGGGAAAGAATGGACTCCTGGTTTCTAATGCTTCTTCTCTGAATTGACACATATCACTTCCTCTCATATTTCATTAGCCAAAATAACTTAAAGGAATACATCCAACTTCAAAGAAGTGAGGAAATGCCCAAAGGAAAACCAGAAAAGTTACTGCCTACGATAATTGACTCCCCAGGCTGCCCTTCTGGTCACCAAATATTTGATTCACTCAAATTTCAAATGCTCAAAAGAGTCTTTGTTTACTTTTTCTCTCCTTTTAAAGCTGAGGCAGGGGCAGATGAGAATTGTCAAAGTTAACTTAATAGGCAGTCTGGAGCCACATTTCCTTCTACATCTTGGATGTTTGCAGAGAAATTAGCTCCGTTAACACCTTTTGGAAGTCAGCTTTGCACATCTGAGTGAACTCAGTGGAAGAATAAAGGCACTATGCTCAGAGGGAGGAAACGGACCATGGCCACCCCTGGCGCTCCCCATTTCAAATGAGGCCACTTCTCTGACTAAGGAGCATCTATGGTTCTAGTGATAGTTTCTTCTTTTCTGATAGCATAAATATGGAAAGTGTGGTGGTGGAAAACACTTCTTTATGGGAAATTTGACCATGGTGGATGCACACCATCCCTCCTAGTCCCATCTTTGGGAGAAGGAGCGTTTGGAGGAATTATTTACATGCTACTATTCCTTTGGTTGTAAGTATTCCTCCAAATAAACTAAGTTTATGTGTGATCCACATGGTGTAAGTGGTATGAAGGTGTCGATTTTTTATGAGTACAGATTTATGCCACCATTTCCATTCTGACTCTTCTTGAGTGGTTTTAGAATATTATCTCTTATCTTCTGCTTGCTCATTATAACTGAAGACATAGATTACCTAAGATGGACAAAGACCCAAGGCAACCAGTGGCTTCAGTGGTCATTTACCTTTCTGGAATCAAGCTATTCTTTCATTTTTAATCTCTAAAATATTCTTTTGCTTTACTTTTTTTGCAGATGAGGCATGCATTTAAAATAACTGTTAAAATTTCCTAGGGCATTTTAAGTGTCCTTAACAGGAGGATTTCAGGTAACTTTGTCCATGACACTTGCAAAAACTAAAGTCTGTCTTCATGGCAGACTTTGGTCATTCTTTAACTTTATTTACTTGTGATTTTTTCATTCTTTATTTGAGAAAACTATCTTGTAACTTACATTACCACTCACCCAGTCAAATACCTGTGTTGATCAAGCCACATATGCATTATTAAAAATAACAGAAGTCCACTTCTGTACCAATGGCCAATTACTAAAGAGTTCTAAACATAACTAACTGAGATATAATGAGATAGAAATTGTATTATTTGTAGGTTTGGAGGGATGCCTGATTTGACCAAATTTATTTTCATATGACAAAAAAACTCATAAGTTACTTCCTTCTGGCATCTTCTCTTCAGTTTTTCATGTGTGTATTATCTTCATTTTCTATACAATTAATATTGGAAAAATAACTATGTGTCTATATGTTTCTTACCTGCTTAAGGATCAATCCAGTCAAAGTGGAAGAAATGAGTCCTCCTATCATTCCAATTAAAGTTGTATATGCTTTAATAAATCCAAAATATCTATATATAAAAGAATAATACACAAATGTAAAGTAGTACAAATACTGCAGGAAATACCAACCTAATCAAATAAAACTTAAGAGAGATTATTAATCATTTTGCAAATTTCTGCTTCTCAAATTTCATTAAGATGTTAGAAAAAATATATGAATATAGGCAATATTCTAGTTTCACCACAGAGTCAGAAAGGTTGGCATTAGCAGTAAAGAATATAATGATATTGATAACATGGGATTATATTTGGAGTGAAACTCAGTAGAAGTAGAAAATATGCAAGTTTCACTGAGAAATTCAGAATGTGTTATGTTTTGGTAATCGCAACTTATTTGGAGTTAAAAAATTGAAGGGCTCTGTTCACCTGGTTTACTTCCACAGGCCCGGAGCTACTGACCTCCAAAATTGCTTCCAATACTCAGGCAAGGAAACCAGAAGCCTAGTTTACTAACAACTATGATTGGTCAATCCTGGATGCTCAAACAAATTTCAGCAGGAAATTAGCTACAAAAGCAGTGAAGCTGCAGTGAATGGTAGACAAAGGGGTCACACCCATCAGCCATGAAGAGCAAGAAGTTGCTGTTTGGAGAGCAGAGTCAGTGTCTAATTAAGAAATGAATTCAGTCCAGGGCTGGAGTCTGTTTTTCCTGCCCCGCAGATTTCATCATTAAAGATGAGTGTGTTCAAGTCCTTTGTTTTATGAGAGACACCGTTTTCTCTTTTGCTCTGTTCTTCTTCTTATCCTAGTCTTTCCCATTCCTACTTTGCCTTACATGTTGAGTATGGGAGGAGGTGCATGTTTTATTTATTAATTTATGGATCTCCATTCACAGAGGAGTCACTTCAAGACCTAGAGTCCTTGGATGTTGAGCTGTATGCAGTCACTGGGTAGAATTTGAGTTGTGTCTTTTTGAGAATCTAGAGTGTGTGTAATAGGTGAAAAAGAACATTTATGGTTGTGAACATCCACAGGTACAGATTGGGGTGGAAAATAAAATGATTGTCTTTTTTTTCATTTCAGCAATAGAACCCCTGGAGTTTAGGGACCACTCATGACTTTTGTGAGCTCTTTCCACTTTTGCTTTCATGAACCTCTTCCCCGCATAAAAACGATGAAAAATTATATTTTATTAATGTTCTGGCATAAAGGCAAATACATTAACATTTTAGATTGAATTATTTCCTTCCACCTAGGAGTTTTTTTATTTTCCAATTTGAAAAATATTTTCATGGGCTCCTAAAAATATCGTAGGTCATAGATACTGTATCTTCTGCATAACTCATAGACATATGATGATCAGATTTTTAGTGAATTTTTAATTTACATATAGTCTATATCACAGAGGGTATTAGTTTTCATTTTGTAAATTCAATTATATTAGATTTGCCCTAATATTTTTCCTCTCCATTTCTTTTCTTTTGTTCCTATAATTCTGTGATTACTTATTTGGAATTATTATTCTGTGATTATTTATCTGTAATTATTTCTCTTCTGCCTGAAGAATTCTCATTTAGTAATCCTTTTATTGGAGGGCCATAACTGTTGAATTCTCTCAGTTTGCCTTGAAATGTTACTTAATTTAGTTTTTGATGGAAACATTTTCCTGAACATAGACTTCTAGGTTAACAGTAATTTTCCTTTTTGCATTTTAGAGATATCAGTTGATTGGCTCTGGCTTTCATTGTCTCTGTTAAGAAGGCAGATGTCAGTCTTATTATTGCTTTTTTTGGAAGTAATGAGCCTTTTTTAGGTGGCTGTTTTAAAGGTTTTGTTCTCTCTCAGTCTCTCTCTCTCTCTCTCTCTCTCTCTCACCTTCTCCCACACAGTTTTAGCACTTTTACTAGATGGGTTTAGATGTGGTTTTCTTTATATTTATCCTATTATTTTTTATTTGTGACATTTTAATGACTATCTACTTTTCAAAGATTTAGAAGCCTTTAGCATGCTGTGGCTGTGGGAAAGGATTTTACCTATTTCTGCTGAAAGAGATACTTTCATTTCATAGTCAGAGATATATAAACAGAATACCTAGTGTCAAGAATCCTGAGTACCATGACAAGTTCTCTGAAACTATACATCCATGAGATGGAGCACCTTGATGCTTTTAGAGAAGTAATCCCCTAACAATGAGTATTTAATACGGGAAATGGAAACAACCTTGAAGTTGCTTTGATGCAAGACAGTTTTTTGGACAACACTAAACTCTAAAATTGCTAATTCTTTAGCTGCAACAGCCCACGGTAAAGAACATTTTGCAAGCTTAAAAATCCACTGAGGTAGACTTTCAGTTTTACTGATTTTATGCTTTGGTGTAATATGAATGAATTAAACCTGAACAAAATTCAGATATTTGAGCTATGGTTCAGTCTCACATGGAGGAAAATTCAAGAGTGTACAGTCTATTCATCAGTCAGAAATAAAAGAGCAATTAAAATATTTGTTGCAGCTTCACTTTAAGAATGACAAGAGGATGAGAGTTGCTTTCTAAATGCGTCACAAAGCATCGTAAGAATTCTCTATTCTTTCCTGCTTTTGATATCCTCCAAAAAAATGGCAGCTACTAGAATCTCAGGTCTTCTCTGTCTCAGTCTCATTTCCCAAACAATATTCTCACAAAACGACATCTGTGTGACTCCTCTTCTTACCTTCCAGGCCTTTTTTTGTCACCTCTATTCTGCACAAACAAATGTAGTCCCTTTACTCACTCATCATTTCTAGCAAAGACTAAATTACCCTAAGATGATAATGTAGAAATTTATCTTCTAAAGGAATTATGTTTAATAGGCAAGAGAGCAATATGATTAGTAACATTCTTGGTAAATAAGTTTTGTCTACATCTTATTAAGAAAAGATAGTTTCATACAAATGGATAAGGTTGAGACATAATACACATGTGACTTTAAAGATGGAAGATGAACTGGCTTAAGCAACTAAGACTTTTTTTTCCTAATTCTATATTAGGATATTCACTCAGACTCAAGGAAATTTCCCTCCACATGGGACTGAGAATGGTTTTAATCCTTTGTTTCTTCATTCACTCTCTGTGTATGGTATTATCTCACATTGGGGCATGACAAGCACATAAAAATTACCCAATAAATGATAGCTATTTATAATTTCATGAATTTATCTATGTATATATATTCTTTGTTTACTTGTTTTTAAAATAAATATTGCTCAGTGGATATTGTACATTCTATAACATATATTCCTTTTTTTCATATATTCCTTTTATGTCTTTCTACAATTCTAAGTAATCAGAACACCTGCAGACATTTTTAAGATAGGTCTTGGAACTGAATAAATCAAATAAATACATGTCCTCATTATGCTAGCACTGAGTTTGTGTACATCTAGTGGGCAAGATTCTTTATAAAGTTGTAACCAAGTGAATTATTTTTGGTTGATTTTGCCTCTGTACCCCAATGCCACTGCTTTACAAATCTTCAGGAAATTTTGTTCATATTAGATTTATGTTCTCCAGAGAATGCTAACCCCACAGGGTAAAATGTGAACAGCATCCTCTGAAAGTTGTGAAAATTACAACTACTTCTAAGAAAATTAGAGCTACAACTAAGAAAATTAGAGCTACTTCTGTTAGTCATACTTACTGAATCTCTAAAGGCGGCGTAACATCTTGAAAAGAGCAAAGGTTTTTTTGCCCAATAGGTCTGGATGAAAATCCTAGGTAAAATTTCAGACTAGTGGAGAGATTTTGAGCTCAAAATTAAGTATCTGAACCTCAGTTTCTTTAGTTGTAAGATAAATATGACTAACTGGTAGGTTCTTCTGAGAATTAATAATATGTGAATATGGATATAATAGCAATAATTATGAAGCAGCTAACCCTTATACAGTACTTGTTGGAGTATGCTAGGTACTATTCTATATACTTGACCTATATTAACTTATTCAATCATCTTAATAACTCTATGAGCAAATATTCTATTAATCCATTTTATGTGTGGAAAAACCACAGAGAAAGTAAGTAATTTGTTTGATATAAATGGCTATGCTGATACTGAAATTCAGTTGTCTAACTTTAGAAGTTGTGCTTCTCTAATCATTGGGATATACTTTTCACCTACATATGACGGGTGCATACGTCTGAATATATCATTAAGTACATGATTATTAATGATTATATCTGACTGATATAGATATTTCTTCAGAACTTTTGGCCTGATGGGTATGAACAACGATGTAGCTTAAATATCCAGAATTCTCAGCAGAAATCTTACAAGCCAGAAAGGATTGGGGGTCCCATCTAAGCTT
The DNA here is from genome assembly GCA_004027715.1 of Plecturocebus donacophilus. Taxonomy (NCBI): domain Eukaryota; kingdom Metazoa; phylum Chordata; class Mammalia; order Primates; family Pitheciidae; genus Plecturocebus; species Plecturocebus donacophilus. Next base: position 198,885 of record PVKP010000441.1, read on the forward strand.
CCTTAAACAGGAAACAACTGTCAGCCAAGAACTTTTTATCTAGCAAAACTAAGTTTCATAAATGAAGGAGAAATAAAGTCATTTTCAGAAACAAATGCTAAGGGAATTTGTCACTAGCAGAACAGCCCACAAGAAATGCTAAAAGGCATTCCAAATTCTGAAACAAAAGCTGATCTGCACCAGAATAGAATCTCTTTAAAGCATAAAACCCACAGGACCTATAAAACAATAACACAATGAAGAAAACAAAGTAGGTACCACAACATGATGACCGGAATATCTCAATATTAACAATGAAGCTGAATAGTCTAAGTGCTCCACTTAAAAGATACAAAGTAGCAGAATGAATAAAAAAGAAATTACAGACCAAATACCTGATGTCTTCAAGAGACTCACCTAACTCATAAGCATTCGTATAATCTCAAGGTAAAGGTTAGACTTCATGACCAAAACGCCAAAAGCATTGGCAACAAAAGCCAAAATAGACAAATGGGACCTAATAAAACTCCACAGCTTTTGCACGGCAAAAGAAACAGTCATTAGAGTGAATCGACAACCAATAGAATGGGAAAAAATTTTTGCAGTCTACCCATCTGACAAAGGGCTGATATCCAGAATTTGCAAAGAACTAAAAC